>CP092880.1:6217290-6247546 GCA_030710605.1 Cordylochernes scorpioides
GAGATATAAAAAGAGGAGATTTCGAGGAGATATCAGATAACGTTGGAGTTGTGTTTCTCCGTCATCTTGGGTTTCTTGATCCATAGGTCAATGATAAAACCACAATGGTTGTGCGTATAGTTTTGGCGTCTATTTTGACGGGAGAGTCTAACTTTATTTCTATAGATTATTATCCCCTCGTGACAAAATTCCCCATCTATATGTTGGGAATAGATTTGGCCTATCCACTCTACCAGCTAAACACCTCTTTGGCAGATTGTGAAGATTTAATTGGATTCCTTGTGGATCTCTTGAAATCAAATCTCGACCTAGACTAACGAGGGAAATTATCCAGAAACCATGGTCTCCAGGAAGGGGCCCTTCTCAGTTTGCCAATACTGGTGGTGAGGTTTTGTCACCGACCTGATTCCGCTAGTTTGCGGAGACGGTCAATAGATGGCGCCTGGTTTTGACGTCTATTTTATGATAAGACGAACTTATGTATATAAGGAAGGATCAAATGGCACTTTCATTCGTCATTTTCTCACACAAACATTTTAAAACTTCTAAATGAGTTATGAATTTAGAAAGATGAAGATACAGTTTAAAATAAAGGTTATTCAAAGCGCCTATTCAAATTAAACCCTAATTATATAATTTACATATTTACGAGGGGAAACTCCGCCTTTGCCGGTCCCAAGCTCGGATGAAAAAGTAGAAGCGGGAGCAGTAACAAGCTCACTAAAAACCTGGGTTCAGTTGGCCCGGCTGATAGTACCCTGTAAGGGCTCCTGATCCAGGGATACAGGATGAGCAGCGTTTGTACTCCATGTTAGGAGCAGCTGCACATGGCGTCTGTTCCTCATGTCAGAGGCGGCCATTTCTTTTGGAGCTAATCGGCCTGCCACTGAGTAGCGCTCCCAGTCTTAATGACAAAGGCAGACGCATTCTACTTCACCCAGTCATGATGGTTGTCAAACAGACACCATCACGGGTCACAACTTGATACCCTAATATGATTGAGTGGAGATAAGTAAGAAGATGAAGAAGAAGACGAGGGGTCGATGGAAGGATGGTCTAAACTGTTGGTTTTCGACCGCTACAACCCGGGTTCGATTCCCGCATTGGGCACTTTTTTTTCTGATTTAAAAAATGCTCCAATGGCCCCCGATTCTTCAGTTTGATCAATTTGTAACTGATGTACCGCTGTGCTGCAGGTTTGGCTGATGATCGTCGCTCTGGTTGCGGCAGAAGCGGCCGCGCGAAGAGGCCGAGGCGGAGGCGGTAGAAGAAGAGGTGGTGCTGGTGGTAATATGCAAATGGGAGGCTGGAATACATTTGGAGGAGGAATGCCTGGGGAAACTGTAGATGGATATGAAGAGGTTGGTATGGTACAAGATGGTCAAGGTAAAATGATAAATTATAACAGAAGTGTTCAACGCAAACAGAAAAGAGGTGGTCGGGGCAGACATGGAGGTCAAAGGAGGGGATGAGGAGACGGATTGGGACACCTGGGCTATGCCTTCTCACCCATCAATACAGACCTCCAACAATCTGTCTTGATTTTCCTGAATAACACCATTCTGGACAAGAGAAACACTGGCTATGCCAATCTACCCATCAACACTGGCCTCCAATAACCTGCCTTACTTTTCTTGAAGAATTCCATCACATTCTGATCAAGAGAAACCAATGTATATTCCCATCTACCGATCCACATTGGCCTTCAATAACTTTTCTTACTCTTCTCTTGAAGAACACAATCCCATCCTTGTCAAGAGAAACCTCTAGCTATGTCCATCCACCGATCAATACAGACCTTCAACAACCTGCCTTGATCTCCCTATAGCGACCATCCCATCCTTGTCAAGGGAAAACTGAGCACTTCCTATCTACCCACCCATTAATACAGACCTTAAACAACCTGCGCTTCTATCCCTATAGCGATCACCCCATCCATGTCAAAGGAAACCTGGGCTGTTCCCTACCATCAATACAGACCTTCAACAACCTGCCTTGATCTACCTATAGCGACCATCCCATCCTTGTCAAGGGAAACCTCGGCTGTTCCCATCTACCCGTCCATCAATACAGAACTTCAACAACCTGCCTTGATCTACCTATAGCGACCATCCCATCCTTGTCAAGGGAAACCTCGGCTGTTCCCATCTACCCGCTCATCAATACAGACCTTCAACAACCTGACTTGATCTCTCTTTAGCGACCATCCCATCCTTGTCAAGGGAAACCTCGGCTGTTCCCACCTACCCGCCCATCAATACAGAACTTCAACAACCTGCCTTGATCTACCTATAACAACCATCCCATCCTTGTCAAGGGAAACCTCGGCTGTTCCCATCTACCTGCTCATCAATACAGACCTTCAACAACCTGACTTGATCTCTCTTTAGCGACCATCCCATCCTTGTCAAGGGAAAACTGAGCACTTCCCATCTACCCGCCCATCAATACACAATACAGACCTTCAACAACATGCCATGGTCTCTCTATTTCGACCATTCTATCCTTGTCAAGAGTAACCCCTGGCTATACCCATCCACCATTCAATACAGACCTTCAACAACCTGCCCTGATCTCCCTATAGCGACCATCCCATCCTTGCCAAGAGAAACCTCTGTCTATGTCCATCCACCGATACACTCTGGCCTTCAACAACTTTTCCTTCTCTTCTCTTGAAGAACACAATCCCATCCTTGCCAAGAGAAACCCCTGGATATACCCATTCAGCCATCAATACAGATCTTCAACAACCTGCCTTGATCTTCCTATAGCGACCATTCCATCCTTGTCAAGGCAAACCTGGACTGTTCCCACCTACCCACCCATCAAAACAGACCTTCAACAACCTTCCTTGATCTCCCTATAGCGACCATCCCATCCTTGTCAAGAGAAACCCCTGGCTATGCCCATCAACCGATACACTCTGGCCTTCAACAACTTTTCTTACTCTTCTCTTGAAAAATACATTACCATCCTTGTCGAGAGAACCCCTGGATATGTCCATCAATACAGATCTTCAACAACCTGCCTTGATCTTCCTATAGCGACCATCCCATCCTTGTCAAAGGACATACTAATCATTTCTCTCTCTATCATATATATGTGTTTGTGTATGTACAATAAATATATTACCTTATTACATCAAAACTGCCTTTATCTCTATTTACATAAAATCGCTTCAAATTATCGTTGTGTTGTGTGCTAGTCTTATAATTATCGTTTCATTTTTTAAGAACCTGTTAATAAAATTAGTTTAGATTTTTTTCTGAAAGATATGATATATACTGCACTTTTGAAAGCGAGATATCCTTCAGTTTTGCACAAGAGTTACTATTTATTGTTGTTGTTTATTCCTCAAGTCGTTTAAACGATCTCCATTAGGTCCCATTGTCTCAACTTTTCTATTATAGTCCTGGGATTTTCCCAGAGTGTAAACATCATGGAGAAGGAAAGAGGGGTGCTGTTGGTCTGAAGACCTGGAAGTACCACTCAGTGGGACTTTGCTTCTTTTGGTTGGCCGCTCCTTACATGAAGTGTCATTTGTACCCGCTCCTATGGAGAACAGACATTTGATACCTTCCTACATTAGCCTGGTATGTAGCACAGCCTTCACTACCAGGAGTTAAACTCCCGACATCCTATGCTACCCCCGCTCCTGCACCCCCTATAGCTCTCACTCCTGAGGGCGATGTGGACATAGAAAAGTTACTCATCCGATTGAAGGATCGAGAATTCCTGCACTCCATATATAACAAGAATAATGTGGTCGGGATGGATATCGCGGTCTATTACGAAGAAGAAACGGAGCACCTCCTCGGGCTACTCACGCCTGAAGACAAGACTCTTCTCGACAAATTCCTCGACATTATCATCAAACATGTTCCGAACATGAACTCCCCAAACGGCAGGGATCTGTCTAGATTCAAGGTGGCTTTAAGCTCCTGATCCGGACGTGCCCTCGGAGAGGGCTACGTCGATTGTATATATCTCTCTTCATTCCTACCATTATTATAACCTTATAACTCCCTTTGAGTGTAAAGATTGACGTGATGTCAATAAAGTTGTTTAATTGTCAATTGTCATCCTGTGCTACCCCTTTACACCCTCCCGCCACTTTGAGGCTGTAGGATAGCATTTTGGGAGGGTTTAATTAAAATTAACAAGCAATATTGGGCCAGGTTTCTTCAACCGCTTTTTATTTCTCTAGCTTTCGGAACGACATGCCCTTCATCCTGATAACTAGAAGTATGACTTCCAGCTAACTATAGATGACTTCGCCTGTATAGAAGATTTAGCTTGCTGGCATTAGAGTATAGTGAATTATTGTATCTCTACTTGATACCTTACCTAGGACAAATCAATCAATGGCTACAAGAAACCATCTATATGGATCAAATATCTTTCAGAGTTATTGTCTGAATCCTGATATACATGCTAAAAGGTACAACTTCCTTAAGTTTTGTCCATGAGTGTATATTGGTTATCTCGTGTGTCTTCAATAAAGGTCACTGTAATATCTTTCAGAGTTATTGTCTCAATCCCAATATACATGGTAAAAGGTACAACTTTCTTAAGTTTTGTCTATGAGTGTATATTGGTTATCTCGTGTGTCTTCAATAAAGGTCACTGTAATATCTTTCAGAGTTATTGTCTCAATCCCAATATACATGGTAAAAGGTACAACTTCCTTTAGTTTGGTCCATGAATGTATATTGGTTATCTCGTGTGTCTTCAATAAAGATCACTGTAATATATTTCAGAGTTATTGTCTCAATCCCGATATACATGCTAAAAGGTACAACTTTGTTAAGTTTTGTTCATGAGTGTATATTGGTTATCTCGTGTGTCTTCAATAAAGGTCACTGTAATATATTTCAGAGTTATTGTCTGAATCCCGATATACATACTAAAAGGTACAACTTCCTTAAGTTTTGTCCATGAATGTATATTGGTTATCTCGTGTGTCTTCAATAAAGGTCACTGTAATATCTTTCAGAGTTATTGTCTCAATCCCGATATACATGCTAAAAGGTACAACTTCCTTAAGTTTTGTCCATGAGTGTATATTGGTTATCTCATGTGTCTTCAATAAAGGTCACTGCAATATCTTTCAGAGTTATTGTCTAAATCCCAATATACATGCTAAAAAGGTACAACTTCCCTAAGTTTTGTCCATGAATGTATTCATTTGTATATTTCCTTGTATGATTAAGAGCAAATTTGATTTATATAATTATTCTTTCAGAAAATAATGAAACAAATATTAATTCTGAGGCCACAACAGTACAGTGAATACAACTGAAATTCCAACTATGAGAAGAATTCTCTACCAGGCAGATTATATAACCTATTTGTTATAATGAAGTTTCCCAAACCTAAATGTTTTTTTTTTTTGTTGTTATAATAAGCAACAGGTGTCCAAATAGTTAATTTTATCATCCACGTCTCTTCTGATCAAATATTCCATAAAGAAGTCCGTATCCTTGGATTTGTTTGTCGATAATTACATAGAATACTGTTTCCTTGTATACCTACAAATTATCAAGGAATCCCTTCATTACAAGTAGCATTGTTTATTTGGTGAGTCCAACATCCTGGAGGGTGGCTGTCACCTTTCAATATTATATACATTGGTTTGTTTGTTTGTTTGGAGAGAAGTCCAACTGGTAGATCTCAATAGCAGACATACTCAAGGTTGTTGTTGTTGTTTCTTATCCCCCGTGTAAAGATTACACCAATTCCATGAGTCCATGCTCCTTGAGCTGTTTATAGACAGTGTGTGTGTTGTTGTTTCTTATCCTCTTGTGTAAAGATTACACCAATTCCATGAGTTCATGCTCCTCAAGTTGTTTAATGATAAGCAGCGGCCTCTCCCAAAGGTCCTGTTTAGTACATCTAATGCAAGCCAAAATGTGTTCTGGAGCTGCAGGTACCAAACTACATTTTGGACAAGTGGGGTAGATTTTGTTATTATTTTCTATCTTCAATGGCTTGAGATGGCCTGTTCTTAATCTTGTTAGGGTTGTTTGATGCTGTCTATTTCTGATGTTCAGAGCTCCTCCTGGGTTCACTCCACTGTACCAACTGTGCTTGTACCAAACTACATTTTGGGCAAGTGGGTTAGATTTTGTTATTATTTTCTAACTTCAATGGCTTGAGATGGCCTGTTCTAATCTTGTTGGTGTTGTTTGATGCTGTCTATTTCTGATGTTCAGAGCTCCTCCTGGGTTCACTCCCCTGTACCAACTGTGCTTAGGTGGGATCCTCCAGGTCTTATTTATTTTTGTTTTGGCTATTGTTTCTATTTCTTTAAAAGTAAGTTTATACTCAAGGTACCATCAATATATAAAAAATAGAACCATCAAGTTAGATTTTTTCTTTTACACATAAAATAATTGCAAAACAACAACAGTGTCAATAAGGGGGCAACCCTGGCCTCATCAAAACAAAGTTTGGATATGTGTTGTGAACTATAATTTAGAATTCCAATTATTTTTACCACTTACTACTTGTTGTTCCTTATCCCCTTGTGTAAATTTTGGCAAATTATTTATTTTTGATTTTCTCTCTCTCTCTTGCTTATCCCTAGTACACATGGTACAGGCCATGATAATTATGGTGGGTAGTTAGCAACTGCTTTTACTGTAAGTGCACCACATGTCTACACATGTGAAAAGCAGTTCGACTTTGCACTTACAAATATGCCAGAGCCCCATTTGGTTACTTGCACTCGCTGGTGGGGTTGGACTTTTGCAAGAATCGGGGGCAATTGGAGCATTTTTTTTTAAACAGAAAAAAGGGTCCAATGCGGGAATCGAACCCGGGTTGTAGTGGTCAAAAACCAAACGGTTTAACCAGCCTTCTACCGACCACCCCCATTTTTTATTCTTTTATCACATGGTTTAATGCATCCATAATTGTGGATATAGGGATTGAAGTAAACATGGATTTAACATCTAAAGATATAATTCTTTGATTTCCATTTAGCTTCATGTCAATAAACAATAGACCTTCACTGACATATGCCTTGGCAAAATGGTTAGCACAACAATTAAAAATCTACCAATATTTTAATGAAAATGTTAAAAAAAACTCCTATGAATTCAAAGAAGATATTATTGACATGAAGCTGAATGGAAATCAAAGAATTATATCTTTAGATGTTGAATCCATGTTTACTCTTCAATCCCTATATTCCCCTTGTGTAAAGATTATACAAATCCCATGAGCCCCAAATTGTTTGCTAATAAGCAGCGGCCTCTCCCAAAGGTCCTGTTTAGTACAAGCCAAAATGTGTTCTGGAGCTGCAGGTACCAAGCTACATTTTGGGCAAGTGTGGGATAGATTTTATTGTTATTTTCTATCTTCAATGGCTTGAGATGGTCTGTTCTTTTTTTTTGCTTATCCCAAGTACACATGGTACAGGCCATGATAATTATGGTAGGTAGAAGAAGGCGATTGCTTTTACTGTAAGTGCACCACATGTCTACACATGTGAAGTTTGTGAAGTTAGTGTTGTTTGATGCTGTCTGAGGTTCAGAGCTCCTCCTGGGTCCACAACAAAAATCATTTCTATCATCCACTACTTTGTCTGTAGGTATCTTATCAATTACATTTTTAATCCAATCATGTAAGTGGAATGAAGAGTCAAAATTTAATATTTTTTAATATTCCTTTTATTATTGTTGTCATCTTCTTCGAACCTTATCCAAAATATTTCTGTGTCAAAAAAAAAGAAAAAAATTCGTAAACTCATCTTAAAAAACAAAACAAAATGAAAAGAGAAAAACTACAAAAATAAAAAAAAAAAACTTTAAATTACAAAAAAACAAAACCAAAAGAATTATGATATGAATCTGATAACAATGGAATGTAAAAAAAAATTTTTGTAACTTTTTTTTCTCACTGTAATTATAATCACTCGCAAAAGTTTAAAAAAATATTTCTAGTAAAAAAAAAAACACAAACAACAACATTCTTTTTTTTTAAAGCAATAAAATAATAAAAAAATAAACATATAGTATTATTCTTTCTTTATAAAAAAAAAAAGAAGAAGAATTGAGTATCCACACAGAGAAGAGTGGCTAGAGATTCTAATATTGAAAAAAAAAAAAAAAAAACATTTTTGACCAAAAAAAAAAATCATTGACCAAAAAAAAAAATTACTTTTGACCAAAAAAAAAAAAATTTTTATAAAAAGAAATAACAATAAATATAAATATCTCTCTATAGATATAACAACACAATATATATATATAATATAATCTTTCTCTATATATAGATGTAATGTTTGCAGGCAGGGTGTATAAAACTATATAAAGAAGGGGAGGAAAAAGGGAGGGGTTCCAGGTTAATAAATAGAAGGGGGGAAAGAGAGAGAGAGAGATTTACAAGGGGGATGTTTGGAAATATGCAAATCTACACAAAGCTCTGTTCCAACTCTTGAAAACTGGGATAGAAGAGGTATACTGTAATAAGGAATCAGAGAGGTATTGTATCCTATAGATAGGAAGTCTGTTAGAAGAGAGATTGAACGGTATTTTAAGATTCAACAAAAAAGGATAAAAAAGTAGTTTAAAGGATTCAAACAGAGGAAACATACTCTTTCTTTAACTCCTTTACTATAGAAACAAAGAGAAAAAGCAGATAAGAATCTTGAAAAAAAAAATTTGAGATCATTATAAGGAATTGCTTTTGTTTTAGGAAGGTAGGGGTCTTTGGTTATCTGCATAAAGTTACTGAAGGATTTTCACCTCAACTCAGTTTAACTTGGAAAGTGGCGCTATACTCTTTATTAAAAACACAAGGTAATAACACCAAATCCAAATAAATAAATAGTGTGTGACGTTTCAGCGTTGTTACCATCTTCAGACAAAAGTACTGAATGAGAAATTTTATATATACCACAGCATGTTTTAAATAGTTATTAAACACAAGGTAATAAGACCAAACCCAAATAAATAAATAAATAGTGTGTGACGTTTCGGTAACAACGTTGTTACCGAAACGTCACACACTATTTATTTATTTATTTGAATTTGGTCTTATTACCTTGTTTATAATCTATAATCCAAATTGTGCCTTATAAATAGTTACTGTTATCAAGACAGACACCATCAACAAGCTTTACAAGCTTGACACCCTAATATGATTGAGTGCAGATAAGAAAGAAGTTATCAAGTGTTTAAACAAGATAACAGATAACTATTTAAAACATGCTGTGGTAAAATTTCTCATTCAGTAGTTTTGTCTGAAGATGGTAACAACGTTGTTACTGTCACACACTATTTATTTGGAGATTTGTTCCTTCTTATTACCTTGTGTTTATAATCTATAATCCAAATTGTACCTTATCATCTTTATAAAAAAAATAAATTCTTCTTTAAGCAATAACTAAACAGGGAGGAGAAAAAAAAATCTTTGCAATTCATGTTTAGAAAGACCTTCCAAGATTTAATAGAATATTGTAACTTTTTCTCTCTCTTGCATATATGCATATATATTTACTCTCCCTCATTATATATATATATGTAGTATATAACCTCAACAATAAATAGAGAATCACAGGCTTCCATTAGGATGGCTTGTACAACCTCCAAATGATGGTAGATAGATAAGTGGATATATATATATATACAATACAGCAACAGCGGGGTTTTGGCCACGTTGAGAGGCAGCGAAGGGGGTATTTACAACAAGCTGTACATGATGGATCATGATGATTGTGAAGGATGAGTGCCTCTGCGCCATTTCTGCCGGCGATCGCTTGCACTGTCACTGTCAGAATGGGCACGGCGTTGGCTCCGTGGAGCCTGGGAGCCTTCCAGATCTAGGCTTTGTGGGCGCGAAGGGGCTTCGTCTGGAGGGTGAAGAGAGGGGATTGAGAAGCCGGACTCGCAGAGAGCGGAGGCAGGGCGGTCTTCACGCAGAGATCTCTCTGAGGGTAGGGAGTGGAACAGCTGCTGGTTCTGGGATTTGAGCTCCACCAGCTGGCTGCGCAGGAATGTGGCTGTACCTTTCTCACCATTGCTCCGGGTGGGCTGGGGCGTCCTGGATTCAAACCTGGACAGCAGCTCCCGCACTGTGGCTGCCTTCTCTAGAGGCCTGGGCTCAGGTCTGCTCTTGGACACGCTTGTGCAAGGGCGCTCCAAGCTACGTCCCAGCCTCCTCAACTCCCCAGCCTTCTTCCCATTTGGACTGTGGTCAATCCGGGAGAAACGAGTCACAGGACAGATGCCAGATGGAGTTGGCCTGTGTGGGCTTTCTTTCTTTACGACTAGTCCCTTCTGAGACACCTCAGCCCGGATGCGCTCCATCTCAACTCGCATGCGACGGTCCCTCACAATAGATCTCCCAATCTCCGACTCAAACCTCCTCCTAGACTCCTCAATGGGGGACATGGGAGAAAGATGGTCCAGGCCAACTTTCCTCTTCACTGCTGTTGAAGCGGAGACATAGTCAGCCGACTTGGGGCTATTGCCATAGATGATGTCCTGTACTGTGAAACATGGCGACACCAGAACATGGCTGGGGGAGGTAGTGGCAAACCTGGGGCCAGGAGTCACGGTGTCCTGCTTGGCTGTGAAAGGTATACTCTCTTTCTTTGGGGACTCATCTGGGCTTTGGTAGGTTGGGGTGTCTCCTACTTTGGGGAAGAGGGGCAGGTTGGAGTCGTGTCTCCCATAGTAGGGCACAAAGGGGGCATCTTTGGTGTCAATGACATTGGACAGGATGTCAGAGACAATCAGGTTCTCCTTGTTCTCATCATTGGTCAGTTTGTACTTGTGCTCGGTGGAACGGTGAAGGGACTCCCCGGATCCCCCACTCTTCAGGTTGGCCTTCTTCTGGATCTCATCAGCATTGAGGAGGTACTGCTGAGGGGGGTCCACCGTGAGAGGGATCACCTTCACCAGCTCCACATCCACTCTGCTGCAGGGCCGTTGGGTGGGAGGAGGGGCCGAGGTCACTGGGGTGCTGGGATCGAAGCAGGAGTCCTGAGCATTGAAGATGAGAATCTGGTCTTGGATGTTGAGCACAATGGGTTGCTGGGGCAAGGGGTCATCATGGGGAGATGGCTTGCTACCAGAAGAGGAGGAGCTGGTACGGAGGTCGGAGATGTTGCCCATGGTGGGGGAGTCAGGGGTGGCGAGAGAGCTGGTGACACAGTTGGGGGCCCCGCTCTCAGAGAAGACACTGCAGGCTGCTGGGGACTCCAGCTGGGAGAGGGACTGTGTCTGGGAGAGGGTGGCGGCCGTGCTGTGCACCTCCACCACAGTGGTGGCGTGGGGCAGCAGGCTCTCCTGGGAGGACTCTGGGATGGGTCCATCAGCCCGTCGCAGCAGGGGAGAATCCTGCTGGAAGTAGGAGTCGTGGGACAGGGACCTGGCATGTCTGCCCCCTGCCTGGGACCTCACAGGGGTGGAGTGGGCCGTGTCCATCAGCAGGCAGTACTCAATTGAGGAGGTCCCGGGAGTGGCTTCTGCACACAGCCCACCATTCTGGTACCTAGTGTAGCATTGATACATCTATAGGTGGCAGCACACTGGGACAACTGGCTGTTGAGAACATCGCTGCAGACTTACCTGAGGAATCCAGGCGTTCAGACTGGGAGGGAGCTTCTTCTCCAGCCGGTGTGGTGGTGGTAGTCTCCAACTCCTGGACATCCCTCTCACTGAGTGCCTACTTGAGACATTCCTCCTGGTGGAGCTCAGGGTAGTTCAGTCATTGCTCACACAATTGTACTGTAATACTTGTACAGACAAACTGAGAGTTGTTCAATCATTTGTGATATCACAGATGTGGTTCCTCATTGCTCACATGTTAGCTGCTGACCAATATATGACAGTGTGCAAGCTTATATAGCTGGCTAAAAAGTCACTGTGTGCACATGCGCCAACTGCAGCTACTTTGCAACTGAGCTCGAGGAGCATGAACTCATGGAATTTGTGTAATCTTTACACAAGGGGATAAGAAACAACAACAACTTTGCAACTGGAATAATTAATGATTTTTTGTAACAATAAACAATGGGGTGTCTCCTGAACTTTACTTAGCTCCCATAGATGCTTTTTAAATTGAAGCTATTTTTTAAGCGACAATTTCTAAATAGAGTAGAATAACCTTCATGAGAGAGGATACCTTTACTACACAAAGGACAGTTTCCTTCTTTTAAACTACAATTTTTATTAATTAGCAATTCTCTCTCCAGTAAAGATATTTTCAAACAATGCAGACGATCTATCGACTAACTCAGCACCATATTTCTCAATGGCCAAAATCACAAAGCCAGTGTGGTGTGGAATTCTGGATTCTGTGTCACTCCAATGTACCTACTGCGATGAAACTCAAGTAAAAGAAATGTCATAATCTAAATCTACTCCGAGACCAAGGAGGCTGTGGTTTCATACAAGATTCAGAACGTCCGACCCACATGTTGGCTGCTCCTGGCCTTTCTCTCCAAAGTGAAGGTGAAGCTCCAGAAGAGGAATCTTTCCTAACTGCGAAGTTTTAGCCAGTCTGCTCCAAATTATATATTTCTTCACTTCAATCCTTCAAAAAAAATCGATTTAGAAATCAATAAATAATTTTCAAAATCTCTTCAGTAAAGAGGACACCTCTCTCTCTAAAAGAACCCTTTTGCTCTGCAGATAGGTATTATCCTTTACTGAGAGGTAGTTCTACTGTGTGTGTGTGTGTTGTCAAAATTTGATTCAAGAATGGTGTCAAATAAAAGCAGGGTCAAAAAAACATTTTTTTAATAGGCTACAAATTGAGGCATGAAAAAAAATGGTCAAATTACTGTAGAAAATTATCAAATTAGCAATGGTCGAATTGAAGAAGTAAAAAAAGTGAATGTTATCATTATAATTCACATGCAATAAGGAGAAAATTCACTAGCTACCAATCATAGGCAAGGCATATAGCCTTTAATGTTTAGAATTGGAACCAAAAGCTCTAGTTTGGAATGTAGGTATAGTAGATTGTTACATTTACTTTTTATAAAGTGTCTTTTAAAGAGAGATGTCCTCTTACCGGAAAGATGATAAATAGCAAAAAAAATGGTCATTTTGGCAATTAAAAGTGTCCTTTGTAGAGAGGTGTCTTCTACCGGAGAGTGTCCTCTCATGGAGTATGTTCTACTGTATTGGTGATGAAAAGTATCCTTTGTAGAGAGGTGTCTTCTAGCGGAGAGTGTCCTCTCATGGAGTATGTTCTACTGTATTGGTGATGAAAAGTATCCTTTGTAGAGAGGTGTCTTCTAGCGGAGAGTGTCCTCTCATGGAGTATGTTCTACTGTATTGGTAATGAAAAGTATCCTTTGTAGAGAGGTGTCTACTAGCGGAGAGTGTCCTCTCATGGAGTATGTTCTACTGTATTGGTAATGAAAAGTATCCTTTGTAGAGAGGTGTCTACTAGCGGGAGTGTCCTCTCATGGAGTATGTTCTACTGTATTGGTGATGAAAAGTATCCTTTGTAGAGAGGTGTCTTCTAGCGGAGAGTGTCCTCTCATGGAGTATGTTCTACTGTATTGGTAATGAAAAGTATCCTTTGTAGAGAGGTGTCTACTAGCGGGAGTGTCCTCTCATGGAGTATGTTCTACTGTATTGGTGATGAAAAGTATCCTTTGTAGAGAGGTGTCTTCTAGCGGAGAGTGTCCTCTCATGGAGTATGTTCTACTGTATTGGTAATGAAAAGTATCCTTTGTAGAGAGGTGTCTTCTAGCGGAGAGTGTCCTCTCATGGAGTATGTTCTACTGTATTGGTAATGAAAAGTATCCTTTGTAGAGAGGTGTCTACTAGCGGGAGTGTCCTCTCATGGAGTATGTTCTACTGTATTGGTGATGAAAAGTATCCTTTGTAGAGAGGTGTCTTCTAGCGGAGAGTGTCCTCTCATGGAGTATGTTCTACTGTATTGGTAATGAAAAGTATCCTTTGTAGAGAGGTGTCTACTAGCGGGAGTGTCCTCTCATGGAGTATGTTCTACTGTATTGGTGATGAAAAGTATCCTTTGTAGAGAGGTGTCTTCTAGCGGAGAGTGTCCTCTCATGGAGTATGTTCTACTGTATTGGTGATGAAAAGTATCCTTTGTAGAGAGGTGTCTTCTAGCGGAGAGTGTCCTCTCATGGAGTATGTTCTACTGTATTGGTAATGAAAAGTATCCTTTGTAGAGAGGTGTCTACTAGCGGAGAGTGTCCTCTCATGGAGTATGTTCTACTGTATTGGTAATGAAAAGTATCCTTTGTAGAGAGGTGTCTACTAGCGGGAGTGTCCTCTCATGGAGTATGTTCTACTGTATTGGTGATGAAAAGTATCCTTTGTAGAGAGGTGTCTTCTAGCGGAGAGTGTCCTCTCATGGAGTATGTTCTACTGTATTGGTAATGAAAAGTATCCTTTGTAGAGAGGTGTCTACTAGCGGGAGTGTCCTCTCATGGAGTATGTTCTACTGTATTGGTGATGAAAAGTATCCTTTGTAGAGAGGTGTCTTCTAGCGGAGAGTGTCCTCTCATGGAGTATGTTCTACTGTATTGGTAATGAAAAGTATCCTTTGTAGAGAGGTGTCTTCTAGCGGAGAGTGTCCTCTCATGGAGTATGTTCTACTGTATTGGTAATGAAAAGTATCCTTTGTAGAGAGGTGTCTACTAGCGGGAGTGTCCTCTCATGGAGTATGTTCTACTGTATTGGTGATGAAAAGTATCCTTTGTAGAGAGGTGTCTTCTAGCGGAGAGTGTCCTCTCATGGAGTATGTTCTACTGTATTGGTAATGAAAAGTATCCTTTGTAGAGAGGTGTCTACTAGCGGGAGTGTCCTCTCATGGAGTATGTTCTACTGTATTGGTGATGAAAAGTATCCTTTGTAGAGAGGTGTCTTCTAGCGGAGAGTGTCCTCTCATGGAGTATGTTCTACTGTATTGGTGATGAAAAGTATCCTTTGTAGAGAGGTGTCTTCTAGCGGAGAGTGTCCTCTCATGGAGGTTGTTCTACTGTATTGGTAATGAAAAGTATCCTTTGTAGAGAGGTGTCTACTAGCGGAGAGTGTCCTCTCATGGAGTATGTTCTACTGTATTGGTGATGAAAAGTATCCTTTGTAGAGAGGTGTCTTCTAGCGGAGAGTGTCCTCTCATGGAGTATGTTCTACTGTATTGGTGATGAAAAGTATCCTTTGTAGAGAGGTGTCTTCTAGCGGAGAGTGTCCTCTCATGGAGTATGTTCTACTGTATTGGTGATGAAAAGTATCCTTTGTAGAGAGGTGTCTTCTAGCGGAGAGTGTCCTCTCATGGAGTATGTTCTACTGTATTGGTGATGAAAAGTATCCTTTGTAGAGAGGTGTCTTCTAGCGGAGAGTGTCCTCTCATGGAGTATGTTCTACTGTATTGGTGATGAAAAGTATCCTTTGTAGAGAGGTGTCTACTAGCGGTAGTGTCCTCTCATGGAGTATGTTCTACTGTATTGGTTATGAAAAGTATCCTTTGTAGAGAGGTGTCTTCTAGCGGAGAGTGTCCTCTCATGGAGTATGTTCTACTGTATTGGTAATGAAAAGTATCCTTTGTAGAGAGGTGTCTACTAGCGGGAGTGTCCTCTCATGGAGTATGTTCTACTGTATTGGTGATGAAAAGTATCCTTTGTAGAGAGGTGTCTTCTAGCGGAGAGTGTCCTCTCATGGAGTATGTTCTACTGTATTGGTAATGAAAAGTATCCTTTGTAGAGAGGTGTCTTCTAGCGGGAGTGTCCTCTCATGGAGTATGTTCTACTGTATTGGTAATGAAAAGTATCCTTTGTAGAGAGGTGTCTTCTAGCGGAGAGTGTCCTCTCATGGAGGTTGTTCTACTGTATTGGTGATGAAAAGTATCCTTTGTAGAGAGGTGTCTTCTAGCGGAGAGTGTCCTCTCATGGAGTATGTTCTACTGTATTGGTAATGAAAAGTATCCTTTGTAGAGAGGTGTCTTCTAGCGGGAGTGTCCTCTCATGGAGTATGTTCTACTGTATTGGTAATGAAAAGTATCCTTTGTAGAGAGGTGTCTTCTAGCGGAGAGTGTCCTCTCATGGAGTATGTTCTACTGTATTGGTGATGAAAAGTATCCTTTGTAGAGAGGTGTCTTCTAGCGGAGAGTGTCCTCTCATGGAGGTTGTTTTACTGTATTGGTAATGAAAAGTATCCTTTGTAGAGAGGTGTCTACTAGCGGGAGTGTCCTCTCATGGAGTATGTTCTACTGTATTGGTGATGAAAAGTATCCTTTGTAGAGAGGTGTCTTCTAGCGGAGAGTGTCCTCTCATGGAGGTTGTTCTACTGTATTGGTGATGAAAAGTATCCTTTGTAGAGAGGTGTCTACTAGCGGAGAGTGTCCTCTCATGGAGTATGTTCTACTGTATTGGTAATGAAAAGTATCCTTTGTAGAGAGGTGTCTACTAGCGGGACTGTCCTCTCATGGAGTATGTTCTACTGTATTGGTAATGAAAAGTATCCTTTGTAGAGAGGTGTCTTCTAGCGGAGAGTGTCCTCTCATGGAGGTTGTTCTACTGTATTGGTAATGAAAAGTATCCTTTGTAGAGAGGTGTCTTCTAGCGGAGAGTGTCCTCTCATGGAGTATGTTCTACTGTATTGGTAATGAAAAGTATCCTTTGTAGAGAGGTGTCTACTAGCGGAGAGTGTCCTCTCATGGAGTATGTTCTACTGTATTGGTAATGAAAAGTATCCTTTGTAGAGAGGTGTCTACTAGCGGGAGTGTCCTCTCATGGAGTATGTTCTACTGTATTGGTGATGAAAAGTATCCTTTGTAGAGAGGTGTCTTCTAGCGGAGAGTGTCCTCTCATGGAGGTTGTTCTACTGTATTGGTAATGAAAAGTATCCTTTGTAGAGAGGTGTCTTCTAGCGGAGAGTGTCCTCTCATGGAGGTTGTTCTACTGTATTGGTGATGAAAAGTATCCTTTGTAGAGAGGTGTCTACTAGCGGGAGTGTCCTCTCATGGAGTATGTTCTACTGTATTGGTAATGAAAAGTATCCTTTGTAGAGAGGTGTCTTCTAGCGGAGAGTGTCCTCTCATGGAGTATGTTCTACTGTATTGGTAATGAAAAGTATCCTTTGTAGAGAGGTGTCTTCTAGCGGAGAGTGTCCTCTCATGGAGTATGTTCTACTGTATTGGTAATGAAAAGTATCCTTTGTAGAGAGGTGTCTACTAGCGGGAGTGTCCTCTCATGGAGTATGTTCTACTGTATTGGTGATGAAAAGTATCCTTTGTAGAGAGGTGTCTTCTAGCGGAGAGTGTCCTCTCATGGAGGTTGTTCTACTGTATTGGTAATGAAAAGTATCCTTTGTAGAGAGGTGTCTTCTAGCGGAGAGTGTCCTCTCATGGAGGTTGTTCTACTGTATTGGTAATGAAAAGTATCCTTTGTAGAGAGGTGTCTACTAGCGGGAGTGTCCTCTCATGGAGGTTGTTCTACTGTATTGGTGATGAAAAGTATCCTTTGTAGAGAGATGTCTTCTAGCGGAGAGTGTCCTCTCATGGAGTATGTTCTACTGTATTGGTGATGAAAAGTATCCTTTGTAGAGAGGTGTCTTCTAGCGGAGAGTGTCCTCTCATGGAGGTTGTTCTACTGTATTGGTGATGAAAAGTATCCTTTGTAGAGAGGTGTCTTCTAGCGGAGAGTGTCCTCTCATGGAGGTTGTTCTACTGTATTGGTGATGAAAAGTATCCTTTGTAGAGAGGTGTCTTCTAGCGGAGAGTGTCCTCTCATGGAGGTTGTTCTACTGTATTGGTGATGAAAAGTATCCTTTGTAGAGAGGTGTCTTCTAGCGGAGAGTGTCCTCTCATGGAGTATGTTCTACTGTATTGGTGATGAAAAGTATCCTTTGTAGAGAGGTGTCTTCTAGCGGAGAGTGTCCTCTCATGGAGGTTGTTCTACTGTATTGGTAATGAAAAGTATCCTTTGTAGAGAGGTGTCTACTAGCGGGAGTGTCCTCTCATGGAGGTTGTTCTACTGTATTGGTGATGAAAAGTATCCTTTGTAGAGAGGTGTCTTCTAGCGGAGAGTGTCCTCTCATGGAGGTTGTTTTACTGTATTGGTAATGAAAAGTATCCTTTGTAGAGAGGTGTCTACTAGCGGGAGTGTCCTCTCATGGAGTATGTTCTACTGTATTGGTGATGAAAAGTATCCTTTGTAGAGAGGTGTCTACTAGCGGGAGTGTCCTCTCATGGAGGTTGTTCTACTGTATTGGTGATGAAAAGTATCCTTTGTAGAGAGGTGTCTTCTAGCGGAGAGTGTCCTCTCATGGAGTATGTTCTACTGTATTGGTGATGAAAAGTATCCTTTGTAGAGAGGTGTCTTCTAGCGGAGAGTGTCCTCTCATGGAGGTTGTTCTACTGTATTGGTGATGAAAAGTATCCTTTATAGAGAGGTGTCTTCTAGCGGAGAGTGTCCTCTCATGGAGGTTGTTCTACTGTATTGGTGATGAAAAGTATCCTTTGTAGAGAGGTGTCTTCTAGCGGAGAGTGTCCTCTCATGGAGTATGTTCTACTGTATTGGTGATGAAAAGTATCCTTTGTAGAGAGGTGTCTTCTAGCGGAGAGTGTCCTCTCATGGAGGTTGTTCTACTGTATTGGTAATGAAAAGTATCCTTTGTAGAGAGGTGTCTACTAGCTTGAGTGTCCTCTCATGGAGGTTGTTCTACTGTATTGGTGATGAAAAGTATCCTTTGTAGAGAGGTGTCTTCTAGCGGAGAGTGTCCTCTCATGGAGTATGTTCTACTGTATTGGTGATGAAAAGTATCCTTTGTAGAGAGGTGTCTTCTAGCGGAGAGTGTCCTCTCATGGAGGTTGTTCTACTGTATTGGTGATGAAAAGTATCCTTTGTAGAGAGGTGTCTTCTAGCGGAGAGTGTCCTCTCATGGAGGTTGTTCTACTGTATTGGTGATGAAAAGTATCCTTTGTAGAGAGGTGTCTTCTAGCGGGAGTGTCCTCTCATGGAGGTTGTTCTACAGTATAACAAGGGGTGTAGATCACCTACCTTGGCAGTGTCCGGGGAGGTGGTGGCGGGGGGAGAGGCCACCAACACCACCGCTCGATGACGGTGCCAGCCCTTGGAGAAGAAGGCTTTCCAGTTGACTACAGTGGAAGGAGATCTCTTTGCCTTGGTGCCTCTCCTCCTGTAACAAACAGTGCCTCTGGTCAGTCACATCTACACTTGTTATTGTTTCTTATCCTCTTGTGCAAATATTACACAAATTCCATGAGTCCATGCTCCTCAAGCTGTTGTTGATGTTTCTTATCCCCTTGTACAAATATTACACAAATTCCATGAGTCCATGCTCCTCAAGCTGTTGTTGATGTTTCTTATCCCCTTGTACAAATATTACACAAATTCCATGAGTCCATGCTCCTCAAGCTGTTGATGTTTCTTATCCCCTTGTACAAATATTACACAAATTCCATGAGTCCATGCTCCTCAAGCTGTTGATGTTTCTTATCCCCTTGTACAAATATTACACAAATTCCATGAGTCCATGCTCCTCCAGCTGCTGTTGTTTCTTATCCCCTTGTGCAAAGATTACACGAATTCCACGAATCCATGCTCCTCAAGCTGTTGTTGATGTTTCTTATCCCCTTGTACAAATATTACACAAATTCCATGAGTCCATGCTCCTCCAGCTGTTGTTGTTTCTTATCCTCTTGTACAAATATTACATCAATTCCATGAGTTCATGCTCCTCCAGCTGTTGATGTTTCTTATCCCCTTGTACAAAGATTACACAGATTCCATAAGTCCATGCTCCTCAAGCTGTTGATGTTCCTTATCCCCTTGTACAAAGATTACACCAATTCCATGATTCCATGCTCCTCCAGCTGTTGTTGTTTCTTATCCCCTTGTACAAAGATTACACAAATTCCATGAGTCCATGCTCCTCCACCTGTTGTTGTTTCTTATCCCCTTGTACAAATATTACACAAATTTAATGAGTCCATGCTCCTCAAGCTGTTGATGTTCCTTATCCCCTTGTACAAAGATTACACCAATTCCATGAGTCCATGCTCCTCAAGCTGTTGATGTTTCTTATCCCCTTGTACAAATATTACACCAATTCCATGAGTCCATGCTCCTCAAGCTGTTGTTGTTTCTTATCCTCTTGTACAAATATTACACCAATTCCATGAGTCCATGCTCCTCAAGCTGTTGATGTTTCTTATCCCCTTGTACAAAGATTACACCAATTCCATGATTCCATTCTCCTCCAGCTGTTGTTGTTTCTTATCCCCTTATACAAATATTACACAAATTCCATGAGTCCATGCTCCTCAAGCTGTTGTTGATGTTTCTTATCCCCTTGTACAAAGATTACACAAATTCCATGAGACCATGCTCCTCAAGCTGTTGTTGATGTTTCTTATCCCCTTGTACAAATATTACACAAATTTAATGAGTCCATGCTCCTCAAGCTGTTGATGTTTCTTATCCCCTTGTACAAAGATTACACCAATTCCATGAGTCTATGCTTCTCAAGCTGTTGATGTTTCTTATCCCCTTGTACAAAGATTACACCAATTCCATGAGTTCATGCTCCTCAAGCTGCTTGATGATAAGCAGCAGCTTCTCCCAAAGGTTCTGTTTAGTTCATGGAAGCAACATATCAGAAGGTGCACTCAGACTGTGAGTGACAGACTGAGTGAGGCCATCCTGCAGTTACCTCCCTGTGGTGGTAGAATGTGCCTACCTGGCAGCAGGCAGAGTCAGGATAGTGTGGTACTCTGGGGGCAAGGAGGCAGGGCCCCCTCCTACATCAATGTAGCCTGAAGGGCCCCGGGACTGGGCTTCCTCCAGGGTGAGCAGCTTGGAGCTAAGAGGCAGGGTTCTGGGTCGTCCTGGCGATGCCATAGCTGTAGATACATACACAGTCAGTCACTGGTGGACACAGCAGCAGAAGGGTGACAGGTATCTCACCTGGGGGGAAGAGAGAGTCTAGGCAGTTGTCCCCTCCAAAGATGACATCCACATAGCGGATTAGGTACTCAGTCAGCACAGCTTGTACCCCGACCACATGGAGGGCTCCTATCCCACTGATTTCTCCTTCCCTTGACCTACACACATACTCTTGTTGTCATCGACAGGAACAGAGATACCTGTCCCTATATATCTGTTATATAAGTAAAAATGGGGGGGTCGGTGGAAGGCTGGTTAAACCATTTGGTTTTCGACCACTATGACTCGGGTTCGATTCCCGCATTGGACACTTTTTTTCTGTTTAAAAAAAAAAATTGCTCCAATGGCCCCCGATTCTTGCAAAAGTCCCACCAGCGAGTGCAAGTAACCAAACGAGGCTCTGGCACATTTGTAAGTGCAAAGTCGAACTGCTTTTCACATGTGTAGACATGTGGTGCACTTACAGTAAAAGCAGTCACCTACTTCTACCCACCATGATTATCATGGCCTGTACCACGTGTACTAGGGATAAGCAAAAATAATAATAATAATAAGTAAAAATGATATTTCTGTTGATTTTTGATTATCTTGATGATTATGCTATGTTAATGCAGTCGTGGTTAAAAATCCTGAAAGTATGATAAAAATAGTAAAGAATAGAAATAGCTTTAATTGAGCTAATGGAATATAGAAAACATAATTTGAGAAAAGTACTGCCTGGCTTAAGGCGTAAGAATTTAAAAAATGAAAAACTTATTTACATAATGTACAAAAGATTTGAGCCGGCCGTCGGGAAACAACAACAATGAGTTTTTATAAGGGAAGCATGACCTCTGGCGGTGGATTTAGCAGAGTATTTGAATCTATGAAATATAATTTTAAATAAAATAATAATATTTTAATATATATATTATATAACATATATACACTCATGGACAAAACTTAAGGAAGTGGGAAGTCTTGGAACTCGTAGGTTATCTATTTCTGTTTGAGGAGACAGAGGCTATTTTTTTCATACTTGGTTATCTTATGTGTCTTCAATAAAGGTCACTGTGTATCAAATATCATCACTAAAATGATCATGTTTAGATACAAGAAAATAAGACCTAATCCATCCATTTTCTTGTATCTATAATCCAAATTGTGTTTTATCATGTTTACTATTTTGTAGCTTTGCGCAGAGACGATATTGTAGCCAGAGAGGAACTATTTAGTAACTCTCCGGTAAGAGGACACCCTCTCCCTAAAGGACACTTTGGCTCTGTAACTAGGTGTTGTCCTTTACAGAGAGGTAGTTCTACTGTAAGAGGACACCTCTCCCTAAAGGACACTTTGGCTCTGCAACTAGGTGTTATCCTTTAAAGAGAGGTAGTTCTACTGTAAGAGGACACCTCTCTCTAAAGGACACTTTGGCTCTGCAACTAGGTGTTGTCCTTTACAGAGATGTAGTTCTACTGTAAGAGGACACCTCTCCCTAAAGGATACTTTGGCTCTGCAACTAGGTGTTGTCCTTTAAAGAGAGGTAGTTCTACTGTAAGAGGACACCTCTCTCTAAAGGATACTTTGGCTTTGCAACTAGGTGTTGTCCTTTACAGAGAGGTAGTTCTACTGTAAGAAGACACCTCTCTCCCTAAAGGACAATTTGGCTCTGCAACTAGGTGTTATCCTTTAAAGAGAGGTAGTTCTACTGTAAGAGGACACCTCTCTCTAAAGGACACTTTGGCTCTGCAACTAGGTGTTGTCCTTTACAGAGATGTAGTTCTACTGTAAGAGGACACCTCTCCCTAAAGGACACTTTGGCTCTGCAACTAGGTGTTATCCTTTAAAGAGAGGTAGTTCTACTGTAAGAGGACACCTCTCTCTAAAGGACACTTTGGCTCTGCAACTAGGTGTTGTCCTTTACAGAGATGTAGTTCTACTGTAAGAGGACACCTCTCCCTAAAGGATACTTTGGCTCTGCAACTAGGTGTTGTCCTTTAAAGAGAGGTAGTTCTACTGTAAGAGGACACCTCTCTCTAAAGGATACTTTGGCTTTGCAACTAGGTGTTGTCCTTTACAGAGAGGTAGTTCTACTGTAAGAAGACACCTCTCTCCCTAAAGGACAATTTGGCTCTGCAACTAGGTGTTGTCCTTTAAAGAGAGGTAGTTCTACTGTAAGAGGACACCTCTATCTAAAGGACACTTTGCTCTGTAACTAGGTGTTGTCCTTTAAAGAGAGGTAGTTCTACTGTAAGAGGACACCTCTATCTAAAGGACACTTTGCTCTGTAACTAGGTGTTGTCCTTTACGGAGAGATAGTTCTACTGTAAAAGGACACCTCTTCCTAAAGGACACTTTGGCTCTGCAATTAGGTGTTGTCTTTTACAGAGAGAATTACTGTATACCCAAGCTTAACAGCACACACATAAGGATATACTTCCATACAAATTTAGAAGAATAGAAGTCAGTAAAAGCAGTGTGTTCACCACAAGACCGTAGAGAGAGAGAGAGAGAGACCTGAGTAGGTTGGGAGCCCAGACTATGGCAACGTTGCGTGTGGTCATCCCGGTGCGGGAGCCCAGAGCTGCTACGCGGCTCAGGTGGCGCAGTAGGAACTCCAGAGTGCGGTGATGGGGAGGAGGCAGCTGTCGTACCACCTCGCGCAGGCTGGCTAATCTGCTGCGTTCTCCTTCTGTCTGAACAGCAGCCTGGACACCACACATATATATATATTACTAGCCGAATGACCCGGGCAACGCCAGCGTTTTAACTGATTAAATGCTTTTAATCAAATACAATTCGTAACAATTATAAATTGGCACCGTGGATGTCACCTTTGTGAAATGTCCCGCTCCAAACTTTGTGTGTTTTTAAAATATAAAAATAAAAATGTAAATTTTCACAATGATATTTGAAAATTCTATTATTTTGATTTCTATTATTTTACATGTACATTAGGTCAGCTGATATTACCTCCCATCTTCGCTGCTAGAGGCGCTGCTTGCGAGTGAAAGGGCAAATTTATAACGCAAATTTGCCAATAACTCGAAGAATATTCGGGATAGAGACCTGAAATTTTCACTATAAGTTTTTACAGATTCTACTCTATATACTGTTAAATTTTCAGTCAGATTAGTTACGTATTGTGGACGTGTATAGCCGACAAACATATACTGACTTTTATATATATATATATATATATATAGGGATAACGAAAGAAGACATTAAGAGGCGAATGTCTCTTTTCACAAATAATCAAACTTCTACTGTCCTTACTTCGATGAAAAATATTGGGAAGGCTTGGCTCATCAGTGGTGAACCCTCCCAGCGGTTTCGCCAATTTAATCTACCAGACCGCTTCTTTAGAGCTTTAATACTGTATTGGATTATTCTGCTTATATATGCTACACTGAAGGGTGGAATCTTAGAAATGGTATTTAATCAAACTATGGACTTACCACTGATGAGCCAAGCCCTCCCAATATTTTTTTCAACTCAGAAAAGACAGTAGAAGTTTGATTTATTTGTGAAAAGAAACATTCGCGTCTTAATGTCTTCATTTTGTTATATATATATGGGGTCGGTGGAAGGATGGTCTAAACCGTTGGTTTTCGACCGCTACGACCCGGGTTCGATTTCTGAATTGGACACTTTTTTCTGATTAAAAAAAAAAATTATACAATGGCCCCCGATTCTTGCAAAAGTGCAACCCCACCAGCGAGTGCAATACTGTATTGGATCATTCTGCTTTTATATGCTATACTATATACTGGGGGAGCTGAAATCTATACATGTGTCCTACAGACTTTGTTAATTGTAAAGTCTCCTTATAAACAAATTCCATTCTATAGAGGTGACAAATATTGCTAAAACAGTGTTTCATAGATAGATGGAACCTAACATTTAGGTTGCTGTTATACCAATTAGCAACTCTCCCTAGGAGGATGATTCTCCCCAAAGTACACTTTTGGCCTTTACAGGAATTAGTTCTACTGTATTCACAGAAAATGTTTTTTGCACATGTTTCATTGCATTCGTGGATAAAACTTGAGGAAGTTTCCTATTTTGATGTTGCTGGTCATTTATTATTATTTTTTTTAAGGAGACAGAAGTAATTTTGTTTATACTTATCTGGTGTCTTCAATAAAGGTCACTGTAATATCTTTCAGAGTTATTGTCTGAATCCTGATATACATGCTAAAAGGTACAACTTCCTTAAGTTTTGTCTATGAGTGTATATTGTTTATCTCGTGTGTCTTCAATAAAGATCACTGTAATATCTTTCAGAGTTATTGTCTGAATCCTGATAAACATGCTAAAAGGTACAACTTCCTTAAGTTTTGTCCATGAGTGTAAAAAGGTTGCAGTGAAGACAACCAATTGGTGAGTAGAAAAAGTGTACCAATTTGTTCCACAGACCTGTGGAAGGATTGTAAGGATCCGAAAGCTTGCAATTTTCACGAATAAAGAAACGCATTGCTACCATTTATATTTTTATACCATTTATACTCATAGCAAATTTTCTCTTTTAATGGAATTTTACTTTTATAACGTTGGGAGATATAAGATGATTTTCGTCAAGAAATTCTTGCAATTAGTCGGATGAAGAAATAATATAGAATTTGAAATATCATAGAATGGTTGATAATTACCATGAACTTGTGGTAGAGCTGGTAGGTGAGGAGAGGGTTGGGAAGCTCCCGGAAGTAGAGCTTCAAGAGGGAGGCCACTGAGTGGATGTCTTGTCTAATGGAGTCGTCTGTTGGCACTCGGTCGTCATCAAAGGCCAGCCTGCCAACATCTCATGTCATCTACAAGTCCTGAAGAGGTCTTGATAATCCTAGAGATGTGCATGTAGTAGATAGAACAATTTTCTGAGCATTTCATTTATTAGGAATAACAGCAAACTGTAAAAATGTGTTAGCACTTATCAGGCCAATGTTTGGCAAAGACATATACAGTAGAACCTCCACTGACGCTACAGATGCTAAAAATTGATACCTTCCTACATTAGCCGGGTGTGTAGCACAGCCTTCACGTCTAGGATGGATTATCCATAATCTTAAATAGAATAATCAGAAATTATCCATCATCTTAAATACAGTAGAACCTCCCTTTAGTGGACACCTCTCTACAAAGGACAGTTTTCATTTGCAAAATTACCATTTTTACAATTTAGTAACTCTCTGGTAAGAGGACACCTCTCCCTAAAGGTCACTTTGGCTTAGCAATTAGGTGTCCTTTACAGGAAGGTTCTACTGTACCATATATAGTTAAACATGTCTATAGCGCTCCCTCTTGGGACTCACCAAAATAGGGTGCTATAGAGAGAGGGTGCTATAGACAGGTTACTTTTAATGTAAATCGTATTGTACTACGTATTTAAAATCGGGCGCTATAGAGAGGAAGGTGCTATTTATAAGGGCGCTATAGACAGGTTTAATTGTATATATAAACATAAGATTTATTTGAGAGAATATTATGATATTGAAAATGATAATATAAGGATAATTTGATATCTAAATTGTCAAAGCCCATCCCTTAATCGGAACAATTTGAAAAACACAAAGGAGGGTACCATTAAACTGCAGGAATTATGAATATAAAGCATGATAAGCCACAATTTGGATTATAGATTATAAACACAAGGTAATAAGACCAAATTCAAATAAATAAATAAATAGTGTGTGATGTTTCAGACAAAAGTACTGAATGATTTTGTCTGATGATAGTAACAGCGTTGTTACTGAAACGTCACACACTATTTATTTGGATTTGTGGTCTTATTACCTTGAGTTTATAATCTATAATCCAAATTGTGCCTTATTATTAATAACAGCATTACTTGAGCCTTTTAAGAATTATGATTTTATATTAAAATAATTAGAATTTAAAATTAGGATGTATTAACCCCATTGCTGTTATAGCCAGGGTTAAAACAATTGAAACTTGACACTTTGGACTTTAGAACACAAGGTAATAAGACCAAATCCAAATAAATAAATAGTGTGTGACGTTTAGGTAACAGCATTGTTACCATCTTCAGACAAAAGTACTGAATTATTTGGACTTATTTATTTGGATTTGGTCTTATTACCTTGTGTTTATAATCTACTAGCCGAATGACCCGGGCAACGCCCATGTTTTACCCGATTGAATGTTTTGATTCAAATACAATTTGTTACAATTATAAATTGGCGCCTTAAATAAATGCATATATTAGTTAATAACTATAGCCTATGTGCTTTATCTGTCTATATACTGTTGGCTTCCGTAGGCGTCTCTTACTGGGAAAAAGAAAGAGAGGATTCCATTTAGTTATTAACTAATATATGCATTTATTTAAGGAGCGACCCGCTCCAACACAATAGTTACAAAAACCAAAAAGCGAGTGGGGGGGGGCAAAGTCAAAAACAAAGTGTCTCGCGTAGTGGCGGTGCCATCGTAGCCACGTGATCGTAGCCAACCAATAGGAGAGTGCCATTCCAAAAAAAAGCAAACGGTGACAGAGATGATGACGCTCGTAACTGTATATATAATCTATAATCCAAATTGTGCCTAATCAAGACCAAAAAAATAATGTGTGACATTTCGGTAACATCTGACAAAGATAATGATAAGGCACAATTTGGATTATAGATTATAAACACAAGGTAATAAGACCAAATCCAAATAAATAGTGTGTGATGTTTCGGTAACGGCGTTTACACACTTGATAACAGTAACTATTTAAAACATGCTGTGGTAAAATTTCTCATTCAGTACTTTTGTCTGAAGATGGTAACAATGCTGGTACTGTCACACAGTATTTATTTATTTGGATTTGGTCTTATTACCTTGTGTATATGACAAAGGTACTAAATGATAAAAATATATCACAAGTTTTTAAATAGTTAGTAGCTATCAGTTGTGTAAACAAGATAGCAGATAACAGTAACTATATAAAAACATGATATATTTTCTCTTTCAGTTCTTTTGTCTGTAGGTTGGTAACAACGCTCTGTTACAGAAACATCACACACTATTTATATATATTTGGGGAAAGGACAAGAGATCCCTGTACAGATAACCAAGAAGAGTTTTTGAGCTTCTTTATGACCACGACCTCCAAGATCTTGTCTAATTTAAACTAAAAGGATAAGTAAAAAATATATGTATATATATGAAAAAATAATAGAAAAAATAAAAGTGGGTCAGGTGTTGATATTAAAAATAAAGAAGGCATCTCCTGACCAAATATATATATACTAGACGAATGGCCAGGGCAACGCCCGGGTTTTACCCGAGTGCGAATATATTTTAAAAACGTTGTCTTGGGTGGTCGCTATAGACAGGGTGGTCTGTATAGACAGGTGTATGTATCACACAGCTGATAACAGGGTTGTCTAGAGTGGCCGCTATAGACAGGGTGGTCTGTATAGACAGGTGTATGTATCACACTGCTGATAACAGGGTTGCCTGAAGTGACCGCTATAGACAGGGTGGTCTGTATAGACAGGTGAATGTATCACACAGCTGATAACAGGGTTGTCTAGAGTGGCCGCTATAGACAGGTGTATATATCACACAGCTGATAACAGGGTTATCTAGAATGGCCGCTATATACAGGGTGGTCTGTAAAGACAGGTGGATGTATCACACAGCTGATAACAGGGTTGTCTAGAGTGGTCGCTATAGGCAGGGTGGTCAGTGGTCGCTATAGACAGGGTGGTCTGTATAGACAGGTGGATGTAACACACTGCTGATAACAGGGTTGTCTAGAATGGCCGCTATAGACAGGTGTATGTATCACACAGCTGATAACAGGGTTGTCTAGAGGGGGGCAGGGAGGACACGTGTTCGCCGGCAGCCAATGGGCGCGCATTCTATCCGTGAGCTTCAGACAGAATAAGGCAATTATATAAGTAGATTTGGATTTATTACCTTATGATCCCATGAATGTATTGTAACAAAGTATTTATTATTTTATTACCAGAGTATTATTTTTTATGTTTATATTTTGCTACTCTGTGCACTTCTTCCCTCTTTTGTTTACCATTCATAGTTTCTTCTTGCCTGAAATAAATTGTTGTCTCATCGAAGTTGGTCTTCCCTAATTTTCCACCTGGCAATATTTTTAATTTGTTCATGTTATCTTGATACGATAAGGTATACAATTTGGATTATAGATTAGAAAGTAAAAAGGTAACGAGTTCAAAACCAAATTATACGATAAAGTTAAATCCTCTGCATTATCTATAAATAATAAGCAAAATAGCTTCAGAGGATTCATGTTTTATTGTATATTCATCTAAAGCTTTCAGGTATCACAAGCCCTTCATATACTCCTGTAGAAGGGTTTGTTATTGTTTCTTATCTCCTTTTGTAAAGATTACACAAATTCCATGAGTCCATGCTCTTCGAGCTGTTTTATGATGAGCAGCGGCCTCTCCCAAAGGTCCTGTTTATGATCTCATGGAATGGGGTATAGGGGTGCAGCTTTCGTTGATCATGGCACCATGATCCAGGCACACTTTGGTGAAAGTCTGACTTTGCCTGTAGTTTGAGGCCGTTCCTAACATGGAAGCAGACACCTTTGCTGCCGACTCTAACATGAGTACAGACGCAGCTCCTCCGTATCCCTGGAGTGGGACCCTTGCTGAGGTCCATCAACTGGGTCAGTTGAAGTCAGGATTTTTAAAGAGGTCTACTCCTCTTCTAACAATGCTGCTGTTGGTCTGCGACTGCTTATTTGTCAGAGTTATTCTGCTTGTTTCGCAGCTGGCCTTCAAATCTGAAGGTCGTTCCCCTATCCGCCACCTGGGGACGCGCCCTATAGCAATCAGCTCTGCCAGAGGGTAAAGAAGGGTTTGTGATACCCAAAAGCTTGAGATGTTATAAAGCAAGAAACTCACCCTCGGAAGCTTTTTGCTTATTATTTAGTTGTTACCTTATGTTATCTTGATATTAAAGTAGAACTACCTCCCTGTAAAGGACAACACCTAATTGTAGAGCCAAAGTGTCCTTTAGAGAGAGGTATCCTCTTACCGGAGAGTTGTTAAATTGTAAAAATGGTAATTTTGCAAATGAAAACTGTCCTTTGTGGAGAGATGTCCGCTAGCGGGGTGTCCGTCCGCTAAAGGAAGTTTCTACTGATAAGGTACAATTTGGATTATAGATTATAAACACAAGGTAATAAGACCAAATCCAAATAAATAGTGTAACAGCGTTGTTACCATCTTCAGACAAAAGTACTGAATGTCTGAAGATGGTAACAACGCTGTTACTGAAACGTCACACACTATTTATTTATTTGGATTTGGTCTTATTATCTTGGGAGGCTCTACTGTATCTTTATTTTAAAATAGATGGTGTTCCATGTGTTAGGCAGCC
>CP092880.1:6247646-6446634 GCA_030710605.1 Cordylochernes scorpioides
GTGTCCTTACAAAGCAACACTTTAAGTTTTAAAACAATTATTTGTAACTAAATAGAAGTAGTTTCGATTTTTACTAGAGTGCAGAATATCAACTCCCAGTCTGTATCTATCAAAATAAATGTATTTTGAGTGGAAATGAGTTTCAGAAAATAAAAGATAGAAATTATTGTAAAATAGGAGCGTTTCGATATGAAAAACTTCAATTCAATCAAATATAATATTTATCTTCAAAATATTATAATTTTATTTCTCCATACTAAAGTTTCAAAACTTTCAAGTAGATAGAAAAGTTTGAACTCTCGTTGTTAAAGTTAAAAAATGTTGTTAATACACTTTGAAATGTGATTTTAAGAGTGTAAAACGTCCATATATGGCACAAAAATAAAAATGGCATATCGAAATAAAGTATTCTTATTGAATTCCAAAATATTCTCAATAAATAAAAAGGTTTATAACTCTATATACACTTTTCATAAATCTTTTGTTGCCTGCGTTTTTAATTTAAATGAATCATCATAAATATGATATAATATCATTAGAATAATTAAAATATATTACAAATATTTTTATTTTTATTGAAAAAGGTAAATTTAGTGTATATTTAATTTTTCTTATTTACATCTCGCATAGAATATTTTAAAACGTTTATTGACCAAATTCACATTTATTTTTAAATGCAAATACGTAAACAAAAATGTCTTGACATATTAGCTGTGTCGTTGACCTAAATTATACTTATGCTCTTTAAATTATTTTGCACTTATTTGACAAATTATTTGACTCAGCCACACCTTGATATTTAAATGTTGATTCCTCAAACAGACGATGGTAAAAAAATTGTATTAATGTCAAATCGTATATTTTGGGGAGATTAAGATGATGAAATTTATCCTACAAATAACTTTTTTTTTATGGATCTATAAACCTGATTTGTTCACTGCGCAGTAGTTAAATAACGAAATGACCCTTTTCGACCTCTAAAAAAAAGGATTAAAAATAGAACGCTTACCATGTGTTTAATACAATACAGAATATGGCATTTAATTTTAAACTGAAAAGTTGATGTTAAATACATTTATTATACCATATCCTAAATTATGTATAATTTTGTCTCAACATTTTCTATTTAAATATTATATGCATGGAAAAAATACTCAGTATACTTACTCTCTTTGAATTAATTTTTACTTTTAAAACTTGTATTTATTCTCAGATTGGGCCAAATGTCTCAGAGTCACCCAATATTTCTATATATAAAACAACTTTTTTTTTCAGACCAAATTTTTTTCTCTCATTGCAACTATAATATATATATTCATCACACCACTTAACAATTTTGCATATAATAATATCAACCAATTGACTAATTTACATAGCAATAATTTTTCTTAAATAATAAAATATAAAACTTCATAAATAATCATAGATATGCAAAAAATAGCTTATATATGTATAAATAAATATAGGGCATATACTGGATATAAATTATTAATCAGCTAGTATTTCTAGGGGCAACACGCCTCTCTTTATCAAGGCTTTTCTTTGATTTATACTAAATCACGTGGGTATGTGATCCACTCACGCTTATACAAGACCAAAGCGAGAAACCATTTAAATAAAATATATATAACTGTACATACATGACTACTTGAAATTGTATCCATTATTCCTGTAGAAGGGCAGCTTGCGCCCGAAAGCTCGAATTGATTTTTCAAATAAAGAAACTTATCCTTTTTGAATCTATTCGTTATTATAATATATATATGTTTAAACTTTATAAATAAATTAAAATGTTTGCATTGTTTGATCTTTCAGAAGAGATCTACAATATTTCAACTAACTGCATGAAATTTTAATAGGATATATAGAATTAGGTATAGATGGAGTTTGTTGTCATAATTTTGAACAGTGAATTATCCAAATAATGAACTGAATTGTAACACAAGGTAATAAGACAAAATCTAAATAAATAAATAGTTTGTATATAGAAGAGATTTTTACTATTTATTTATTTAGATTTGATCTTGATAAAGCACAATTTGGATTATGAAAAAAAAATTACTACAAAAGACAGTTCAAAGAAGCCTTTTTCATCCAAAAGACATTTGCTTCAATTAATAAAATGGAAGAAAGAGGAAATATAAATGATATCTACAGCCTTTAATTATATATATATTTTTAAATCCACTTTTAATTCTAAAAATAATATTTCAAGTTGTCTTAAAAAACTATTTTTCCTTATCTGTTATCTTGTTTCAACACTTGATAACAGTACTATTTAAGAACTTGCTGTGATATTTTTTCTCATTTCTTCTTTTGTCTGATGATGGTGACAATGTTGTTGCCGTCACACACTAATAAATTATTTGGATTAGATCTTATTTTCTTTTATTAGATTTGATCTTATTACCTTGTCTTTCTAATCTATAATCCAAATTGTACATTGTCATCAGAACTGAATTGTATATTTTGATAGAGATGATGATGATAAAATATTAATGAATTCAATCATTACACACTACTATATTTTTTATTCACACTCGTAGAGATAAAACTTAAGGAAGTTGTACCTTTTACCATATATATCAGAATTCAGACAATAACTCTGAAAGATATTACAGTGACCTTTATTGAAGATAACCAAGTTTGAACAAAATTCCCTCCGTTTCCTTAAAAAATATATATATGATCAGTGACATCAAACTTTCCAGTCTCTTAAACCTTTGAACACCAGGCATATTAGCCTAGAAAAGGTACAATTTGGATTATAGATTATAAACATAAGGTAATAAGACCAGATCTAAATAAATAAATAGTGTGTGATGTGTGTTTCCATAACAGTGTTGTTACCAAAACATCACACACTATTTATTTATTTGGATTTGGTCTTATTACCTTGAGCCTAGAATATGTGTAAATGGTGATTACAGTAAATACAGATCTTGTATTTATGCTTATTTAGACACAATGCTTTAAAATACAAAGTCCTTTTAAGTTGATAAGGCACAATTTGGATTATAGATTATAAACACAAGGTCTCTTCTTCTTCTTTCTTATCTCCATACTTGGTGAAGTAGAATGCGTCTGCCTTTGTCATTAAGACTGGGAGCACTACTCAGTGGCAGGCTGACTTAGCTCCAAAAGAAATGGCCGCCTCTGACATGAGGAACAGACGCCATGTGCAGCCGCTCCTAACATGGAGTACAAATGCTGCTCATCCTGTATCCCTGGATCAGGAGCCCTTACAGGGTACTATCAGCCGGGCCAGCTGAGCCTAGGTTTTTTACCAAGCTTGATACTGCTCCCCCTCCTCCTTTTTCATCCGGGCTTGGGACCGGCAAGGGCGGAGTTAACACAAGGTAATAAGACCAAATCCAAATAAATAAATAGTGTGTGACGTTTCGGTAACAGTGTTGTTACCATCTTCAGACAAAAGTACTGAATCCAATTTATTTATTTGGATTTGGTCTTATTACCTTGTGTTTATAATCTATAATCCAAATTGTGCCTTATCAATTTTATTGACTTCAATGGACCTAAGAAGTTATTCTTCCTATGAGCTGAAGAAAAAGAATTCCAAAGTGAATATCAATGTTGATGCCATCACTTGAAGATTCTATTTTAAAGAATTCAGGATCTGAAGTTCTCCTCTACTTCAAGAAGTTGAGAAAACACAGCATTCAGTACTTTTGTCTGAAGATGGTAACAACGCTGTTACAAAAACGTCACACACTATTTATTTATTTGGCTTTGGTCATATTACCTTGTGTTTGACCTTTTAAGTTGAAATTGTTCAATTAAACATCATTTGCTTGCATTAGAACCTCCCTGGGGGTCGGTGGAAGGCTGGTTCAACCGTTTGGTTTTCGACCACTACGACCCGGGTTCGATCCCCGCATTGGACACTTTTTCTGTTTTAAAAAAAATATAAAAAATGCTCCAATGGCCCCCCGATTCTTGCAAAAGTCCAACCCCACCAGCGAGTGCAAGTAACCAAACGGGGCTCTGGCACATTTGTAAGTGCAAAGTCGAACTGCTTTCACATGTGTAGACATGTGGTGCGCTTACAGTAAAAAAAGCAGTCGCTAACTACCCACCATGGGTATCATGGCCTGTACCACGTGTACTAGGGATAAGCAAAAAAAAAAAAAGAACCTCCCTGTAAAGGAGGACAACACCTAATTGCAGAGCCAAAGTGTCCTTTAGAGAGAGGTGTCCTCTTACCATAGAATTGCTCTTCTTCTTTCTTCACACTGTTGTAATGGCTAAGTGTTACCTGAATAAGACTTGTTCTAGCTTTACAAGTTGAACTGAATGTTTATATAATCCAGTAATCTCCTTTTATACAAAATAGAAAGATAGAGGTAAAAAGGAAATAGTTTACATAAGTTGAAACAATTGACAAATGCCATGATTTTGCATAGTCAATAATAAATATAATATGTAACATTATTATATGTTATTTAACATATCACAACACACACTGGATGAAGTAGAATGCCTTTGTCATTAAGACTGGGAGCACTACTCAGTGGCAGGCCGACTTAGCTCCAAAAGAAATGGCTGGAGAGTTTCTAAATATTAAAAATGGTAATTTTGCAAATGAAAACTGTCCTTTATAGAGAGGTGTCCGCTAGCGTGAGTGTCCTCTCATGGAGCTTCTACTGTATTAACAAAAAATAAGTAGCAATATGGATGTTTTTTATTTGTTTGCCTGCAAAGTATGAAATTTTTTAAACAGTTCCCAAGGGGTCTGGTCTTATGGTACAGGTTCTACAAAGACAAAAGGTTTTTTTTTCCTACCATTCTGTGTTTTGAGGTCACTATTACACCATACAATTCCTTCAATCATGTTTTAGGTCAATATCTGGTACATGAAGCTTGTTATTTAGCCTTTCTTCATCATTGAGTGAACTCACCCAAATTCTTTTGAGTGTCTTCATAGGTAGAGAAACGAAAAAAACTGGTATTTCAGGCATCTTGAAAATTATGAAACGAGTAGTCTTCTTCTTCTTCTTTCTTATCTCCACTCAATCATATTAAGCTTGAGACTTTTGATGGTGTCTGCCGGGGGACAACCATCATGACTGGGTGAAGTAGAATGCATCTGCCTTTGTCATTAAGACTGGGAGCACTACTCAGTGGCAGGCCGACTTAGCTCCAAAAGAAATGGCCGCCTCTGACATGAGGAACAGACGCCATGTGCAGCTGCTCCTAACATGGAGTACAAACACTGCTCATCCTGTATTCCTGGATTAGGAGCCCTTACAAAGTACTATCAGCCGGGCCAGCTGAGTCCAGGTTTTTTAGTGAGCTTGTTACTGCTCCCCCTCCTCCTTTTTCATCCGGGCTTGGGACCGGCAAAGGCGGAGTTGAAACGAGTAGTTAAGGCCAGAAGTGACAGAAGAATGAATAAATAATACAAAAGTGAAATTGTACTGGGATCAGGTGGATAAATTAAGAAAAAGGTATCTCCTGATTGTGCTACTAAATTCTGACAGATGGCACAAGCCATCAGCAACTTTTAGTTTTCTTGATTAGGAGATGTCTTTTTATTTTTTGCTTATCCCTAGTACACGTGGTACAGGTCATGATAATCATGGTGGGCAGAAGTAGGCGACTGCTTTTACTGTAAGTGTACCACATGTCTACACATGTGAAAAGCAGTTTGACTTTCACTTACAAATATGCCAGAGCTCCGTTTGGTTATTTGCACTCGCTGGTGGGGTTGGACTTTTGCAAGAATCGGGGGCCATTGGAGCATTTTTTTTTTTTTTTTAACAAAAAAAAAGTACATAATGTGGGAATCGAACTTGGGTCGTAGCAGTCGAAAACCAACGGTTTAGACCATCCTTCCACCGACCCCCTTTTATTTTTTCTTAAGATATTTAGCTGTTGTGCTTACTGCTTGTTGTCTTTCACCAAGGCCATCGAAGCAGGTTCCTCACAGCAGCCGTGTGTTCCCAGAGACGAGCCAACCACGACCCTCCCCTCCCTCCTCCAACAACCATCGGGTCCACTTCGAAGCCCCCTCGCCCACCAAGGCCCCCGCTCCAAACAAATATGTGTTGAAGAGGTCAAAGAGCTTTGGTGGGGCCGACATGGGATTTACCAACTCCCTTGACTTGAACAACTTCACCGGGACCCAGCAGAAGCTCATTAACAAGGCTCTGATTGGTGGGTCCCTTCCTTCTTACTGGATTGTCTTTTATAACCAAAGTACAGTAGCTAACTACCTCTATGTAAGCTAGTTGCCAAAGTGTCCTTTAGAGAGATCTCTTACTGGAGAGTTGCTATAATATTGGGTGCACAAAAATGACTATGTTTTCATAATGTACCATGACTATATTGAACTATGTCTATAATGAACCAAAACTATAGTTATCCACAATTATAGTGAACCATGGCTATATTGAACAATCTTCTTCTTTCTTATCTCCACTCAATCATATTTGGGTATCAAGTTTGTAGAGCTTGAGATCACGACTGGGTTGAAGTAGCATGCGTCTGCCTTTGTCATTAAGACTGGGAGCACTACTCAGTTGCAGGCCGACTTAGCTCCAAAAGAAATGGCTGCCTCTGACATGAGGAACAGACGCCATGTGCAACCGCTCCAAACGCTCCAGAGTACAAACGCTGCTCATCCTGTATACCTGGATTAGGAGACCTTACAGGGTACTATCAGCCGGGCCAGCTGAGGCCAGGTTTTTTAGCAAGCTTGTTACTGCTCCCCCTCCTCCTTTTTCATCCGGGCTTGGGACTGGTAAAGGCAGAATTGTAACTAAGGTACATTAGCTAACTACCTCCCTGTAAAGGACAACACCTAGTTGCAACCTGAAGTGTCCTTTAGAGAGGTGTCCTCTTACCTAAGAGTTGCTATAATATTAGGTGCACAAAAATAACTCGGCGTTTTCATAGTGAACCATTTCCATAATGAACCATGGCTATAGCGAATCATTGCTATATTGAACCATGTCTATAATGAACCAACACTATAGTTATCCACAATTATAGTGAACCATGGCTATATTGAACAATAAATATAGTGAACCATCCCTATAGTGAACCAACGCTATAATGAACCATGTCTATAATGAACCAGGGCTATAGTGAACCATGTCCATAATGAGTCAAGGCTATAATGAACCATGGCTATAGTTATCCACAATTATAGTGAACCAAAAGTTCAGTCCCATTTGAATTTAGGGAAGATTCCTGTATTTTAAATCTCCTCCCCATCTACCCACAGCCTGTATATAAAAGCAGTGTAAATGGGAAACAGAGCAAGTATCAGAGTGTGAGCAGATCCTGGGAGCCTGGAGCTGTCCCATCTGCTGGAAGTGGTGAAGTCCCTGTGTAGCAAGGCCATGGAAACCTCTGGGTTCAGTCAGCCTGTGGCCCAGCTCTGCTGCTCCATAGCTGAGGTAACATACTACAAATGGGAGTCTGTGGAAGTACACCTATCCCCCGATTTACACGGTAGATACGTTCCTGAGAAAAACGTGTAAATCGGGGGATAGGTGTACACAGAAATAAAAATAAAATGCATTGACAGGTTAAAATATGTAGTCAGCACATAAGCTCAGGATTCCTCATGAGATGTGTACACAGCGCATGTGTTCAATCATAGTAGCATTTAGTATAGTGCGATAAAAACAAAAAAAAAAAAACTTATTTGGAAAACTGTGTAAAAGTGAAAACCTGTAAAACAAGTACCGTGTAAATCGAGGTATAGGTGTATACTCTAAACTGTTGGTTTTCAACCGCTACGACCCAGGTTCGATTCCCGCATTGGTAACTTTTTTTCTGATTTAAAAAAAAAAAAAAAAAATTCTCCAATGGCCCTCAATTCTTGCAAAAGTCCAAACCCACCAGTGAGTGTAAGTAACCAAACGGGGCTCTGATACATTTGTAAGTGCAAAGTCGAACTGCTTTTCACATATGTATACAAGCTAAATCAACGTTTAGTTTATTTTTTGTTCCACTAAATGGCGCTCTACCATCTAAAATGCTCTGCAACTAGGTGTTGTCCTTCACAGAGAGGTAGTTATATTCTTCTTCTTTCTTATCTCCACTCAATCACACTAAGGTATCAAGCCTGTAAAGCTTTAGACCTTTGATGGTGTCTGCTGGGGAAGAGTAGAGCTCATCAATGAATGAGTCAATACAGAGTTATATTTGAGATTGTCTTCTTTAACCCATCAAGTTATAGAGCTAGACTATGGTTTTAAGTGTTATTAGATGGAGCTCTGGCACATTTTAAAGTGCAAAATCGAACTGCTTTTCACATGTGTAGACATGTGGTGCACTTACAGTAAAAGCAGTTGCCTTTTTCTACCCACCATAATTATTTATGGCCTGTACCACGTGTACTAGGGATGAGCAAAAAGTGTTATCAGGGATTCAGAATCAGAAATTCATTCACCTTTGGTTAGAAGAAACGTTTTTTTTTTATTATTTTAAATACATGCAAATTATCTTATTTTTTTTAGCCATGCAAAACTATAGCAAGCTAGACATATAGAGTATTATTCCTATTCAAAATATTTACTCATTTTTTTATTTACATTTCATAGAGTAATTTAGTTGTTGTTTTTTTTTTAAATACAGTTAAACCTGTCTATAGCGCCCCCTCTAAATAGTGCCTTCCTCTCTAAAGCGCCCGATTTTAAATACATAGTATGATGTGATTTACATTAAAAGTGACCTGTCTATAGCACCTCCTCTCTATAGTACCCTATTTTGGTGAGTCCCAAGAGGGGGCGCTATAGACAGGTTTAATTGTATAATTAAGGAAAAATTAATCTATACCTCATAATTAGATTATAACAATTACAACATTCATAGAAGCATAGGGCACCTCTCCCGTCAAAATAAACGTCAAAACCTGACGCCATCTATATTCTAGCCATAGATTTGGCCCAGCCACATTGCCAGCAAAACACCTATTTGATAGATTGTGAAGATTCCATTAGATCTCGTGTGGATCTCATGGAATAAAGTCCGCCCTAGACTGACGAGGGCCATTAGCCCAAAACCATGGTCTCTAGGTGGACGCTTCTCAGTTTGCCAAAGCTGGTGTTATGGCTTTGTCACTGACCGAGGCTGCTAGTTGCGGTGAAGGTCAATAGATGGCGTCAGGTTTAGACGTTTATAAAAACCTAAATAATTGCAATCAGTAATTTAAGGAAGAAAAAATTTTTTGCAACAAGTTTCTTTTATTCTGCAATTTGGCAAGCTTTCAGGCGTTAGCCTATCATCAGGCCGATTTCGCAAATATATATTTAAAAAAAAATAATAATACAAAATCTAAACTATATATAGTTTAGATTTTGTATTATAATTTGGCCCAGCCACATTGCCAGCAAAACACCTATTTGATAGATTGTGAAGATTCCATTAGATCTCGTGTGGATCTCATGGAATAAAGTCCGCCCTAGACTGACGAGGGCCATTAGCCCAAAACCATGGTCTCTAGGTGGACGCTTCTCAGTTTGCCAAAGCTGGTGTTATGGCTTTGTCACTGACCGAGGCTGCTAGTTGCGGTGAAGGTCAATAGATGGCGTCAGGTTTAGACGTTTATAAAAACCTAAATAATTGCAATCAGTAATTTAAGGAAGAAAAAATTTTTTGCAACAAGTTTCTTTTATTCTGCAATTTGGCAAGCTTTCAGGCGTTAGCCTATCATCAGGCCGATTTCGCAAATATATATTTAAAAAAAAATAATAATACAAAATCTAAACTATATATAGTTTAGATTTTGTATTATAATTTTTTTTTTAAATATATATTTGCGAAATCGGCCTGATGATAGGCTAACGCCTGAAAGCTTGCCAAATTGCAGAATAAAAGAAACTTGTTGCAAAAAAATGTTTTCTTCCTTAAATTAGACGTTTATTTTGACGGGAGAGGCGACCTATGCTTCTATGGATCAATTTCCTACCAACAAATTTTCCATCTATAATTACAACATTGTTTTCAGCTGCTACCATGTCATCCCATGTTGTGTAACTTGATATATCTTTGTGCCATGCTGCCTAACAAGGGATGTGTGGGTAAGTAACCCGACTAGGGATGATACCATGGAGGCTGAACAGTTGTTATCAAGAAAATACTTGGTGCAGCCACAATTGGTAAGTTTAACACCTCTCGCCTCCACAATCCCTGTTCACTGAGTAAAGTCAGAATAATGTTCAGTCATTTGGTGGACGAGTGATCTAAACTGTTGGTTTTCAACTGTTATGACCCAGGATTGAATTCCTCATGTTGTGCCCGTTGTTTTGTCAATAATCCACTCTGAGTCATCGGAGCTTTCTTGGTACCGGTTTTATTTATAACCAGTGCCGGAACATAAGGAGAACACCACACACAGCCAGATGCGGAGATACTTCCCGCTCGCAGCCAAAACCAAACCGCCGGGTTCCAGTCTCGGCTGGTTCCCCCCGCCACACTGGCGCCGCCAGGCGCGAAGTGGCGTGAGGATTCTCGCCTGAACCCTCAACACCACATTGGGCACTTTTTTCTTGCAAAAGTCCAATCCCACCAGCGGGTGCAAGTAACCCAAAAGGGCTATGGCATATTTGAAAGTACAAAATTCGAGCTGCTTTTCACATGTGTAGGACATGTGGTGCGATTACAGTTAAAAGCAGTCGCCAACTTCTACAAATTACCATGGCCTTTCCATGTGTACTAGGGATAATTTTAAAAAAGTTATTTTTTCCTATTTTTAAATGTTAAGTTTTATTGAGAAGAAAAAATGAAATCATATTTTCACAACAGCATTTATACTATCCTCAAAATTAACTTTGTGGATTTAGAGTGCAAATTGTTTCTACCATCTCATTACTAACTTGTATCTTTAAGTGACAAATAAAGGGGGTCGGTGGAAGGATGGTCTAAACCATTAGTTTTCGACTGCTATGACCCGGCTTTGATTCCCGCATTGGGCACTTTTTTCTGATTTAAACAAAAAAAATGCTCCAATGGCCCCTGATTCTTGCAAAATTCCAACCCTACCAGCGAGTGCAAGTAACCAAACGGGGCTCTGGCACATTTGCAAGTGCAAAGTTAAAACAGCTTTTTACATGTGTAGACATGTAGTGCACTTACAGTAAAAGCAGTCGCTAACTACCCACCATAATTATCATGGCCTGTACCACATGTTTTTTTTTTTTTTTGCTTTAACCCAATATACTTGGCACAGGCCATGATAATCATGGTGGGTAGAAGTTGACAACTGCTTTAACTGTAAGTGCACCACATATACACATGTGAAAAGCAGTTCTTCGACTTTGCACTTACAAATGTGCCAGAGCCCTGTTTGGTTACTTGCACTCGCTGGTGGGGTTGGACTTTTGCAAGAATAGTACCACATGTACTAGAGCTAAGCAAAAAAGAAAGAGACAAATAGCCTTCCGGCATGTCACTATGTAAGTTGAGGATTAGCCAAGGTTGATGTGTTCATACCCCTAAAGAAAGAACAGAATGACCTCTGAGCCTACTTCCCTGTGCTCTGAATCACACACACACACACAAAAACCTTTATTAAGACACACAGGTCTTACAGAGGATTCTCCTTGGGGTTACAAGACGGAGAAACCAATGAAAGTGGGAAATATACAAAGGGGTAAAAATGGAGAAAGATTATATACACATGGTAAATATATACAGATTATTATTTGAATAATCCTATGGAAAATAAGAATATGGATTTGGGAAAAAAAATATTTTTTTTTGGAAATATGAGTGGGAGAAGTGGAGAGCGAAAAGACTCTGCTCTGAATCACATTTCTAGAATACTCCATCAGTTCTGCTATGTGTGGATTCGCAGAAAGATGAGCGCAAGCTGTTCCTGGAGTGTCTGGCCAATGCCTGCCGCGAGTGGTTTGCTGAGCGGGAGAGGCTGGTGGGGACATCAGCGCGCAGGTTCACAGCCTACGTGCTGTTTGTGATGGAGCTGTACCTGGGGCTGAAGCCGCTGCAGCTTGGCGCAGCTCCTGGCCCATCTTCCAGTCTGCTGCACTTGCTGTACGAGAGCTGCCAGCTCATGGCCTCTCCCCGCAGTCTGGCTGAGGTACAGTACCTGTCTCTTTTACATGTGTTGTACCCATCTTAAGGAAGTGGAAAGTCTTTGATCTCGCTGGTTGTCTATTTTTTTTTTTAAGGAGACAGAGGCAAATTTTTGTTCACACTTGGTTATCTCATGTGTCTTCAATAATACCTTTTCAAAAGCTTGTATAAGGTCTAAAAATGAAGCTATGGTGTGGTTAGTTGGTTTTCTGTTTTGAGCATCTTTTACTTTTTGTAAGAGTTGGTCTATTGTCCCATATCCTTTCCTAAATCCATATTGTTCTTCTGGTAAAAGATTTCTTGTGTCAAGGTGGTAGGCAAGTCGTCTTGAGTATAATTTTTTTTCCATTAATTTGCAGCAAATACTTGTGAGGGAGATAGGTCGGTAGTTTTTTGGCTCATCAGCAGATTTGTCAAGTTTTTTAATAGGAATTATTGTTGCAGTTTTCCAGTCTTGAGGCAATTTTTCAGTTTCCAGGAGTTATTAAAAATATCAAGAAGTCTTTCTTTCCATTTTTGCCCAAGTTTGATATAATTTGACCATAGATTCCATCTTGCTCAGGAGTCTTTTTTATTTTTATTTTTTTATAAGTGGCATTTGTAAGTGCAAAGTCGAACTGCTTTTCACATGTGTAGACATGTGGTGCGCTTACAGTAAAAAGCAGTCGCTAACTACCCACCATGATTATCATGGCCTGTACCACGTGTACTAGGGATAAGCAAAAAAAAAACACTAAAAACAGGACCTCTGGGAGGGCTGCTGCTTATCATAAAACAGCTTGAGGAGCCTGGACTCATGGAATTCACGTCTTCTTCTTCTTTCTTATCTCCACTCAATCACACTAAGGTATCAAGCATGTAAAGCTTGTTGATGGTGTCTGCCGGGGAAGAGTAGAGCTCATCAATGGATGAGTCAATACAGTCTATAATGTGTTTGGGGTTGCAGGTTGACACTTAGTATCTAGTGGGAAAACCTTGCAACCATTCTGGAAAGTTATTGTCCGTAGATGACTTAAGTCTGGAAATCAAAGACTGTTGTCCGACTGTTGATGGAATTCATTTAATCTGGGGGATAAGAAACAACAACAGAATTAAAAGACATTTCATCTATCTAAAGACACTTGACGAAGACAAAATATTTTTGTCAAAACATCGAGATAATAAAAAGATTTACTAGCCAAAGTGTCATAAGGCACAATTTGGATTATAAACACAAGGTAATAAGACCAAATCAAAATAAATAAATAGTGTGTGACGTTTTGATAACAGCGTTGTTACCATCTTCAGACAAAAGTACTGAATCTGGAATTCATTTTCTTCAGCTCATAGGAAGAATAACTTCTTAGGTCCATTGAAGTCTATAAAAATGATAAGGTACAATTTGGATTATAAACACAAGGTAATAAGACCAAATCCAAATAAATAAATAGTGTGTGATGTTTCAGTAACATGAAATCAGGATTTTTAAAGAGGTCTTTCTCCTCTTCTTTTTGATACATATTTATCTTATATGATAAAGCACAATTTGGATTTTAGATTAAACCTGCAAGAAAATAAGACCTAATCCAAATAAATGTTGTTGTTTCTCATCCCCTTGTGTAAAGATTACACGAATTCCATGAGTTCATGCCCCTCAAGCAAGGGCCCTCTCCAGGGATATGGAGGAGCTGCATCTGTACTCATGTTAGAGTCGGCTGCAAAAGGCTTCCATGTTAGAAACAGCCTCAAATTACAGGCAAAGTTAGACTTTCACCAAAGTGTGCCTGGATCATAGTGCCATGATCAACTAAAGCTGCACTTCTACACCCCATTCCATGAGACATCACCAAGTCCCAGCTTATTGTGCCTGGATCATGGTGCCATGATCAACTAAAGCTGCACCTCTATACCCCATTCCATGAGACATCACCAAGTCCCAGCTTATTGTGCCTGGATCATGGTGCCATGATCAACCAAAGCTGCACCTCTATACCCCATTCCATGAGACATCACCAAGTCCCAGCTTATTGTGCCTGGATCATGGTGCCATGATCAACTAAAGCTGCACCTCTATACCCCATTCCATGAGACATCACCAAGTCCCAGCTTATTGTGCCTGGATCATGGTGCCATGATCAACTAAAGCTGCACCTCTATACCCCATTCCATGAGACATCACCAAGTCCCAGCTTATTGTGCCTGGATCATGGTGCCATGATCAACTAAAGCTGCACCTCTATACCCCATTCCATGAGACATCACCAAGGCCCAGCTTATTGTGCCTGGATCATGGTGCCATGATCAACTAAAGCTGCACCTCTATACCCCATTCCATGAGACATCACCAAGTCCCAGCTTATTGTGCCTGGATCATGGTGCCATGATCAACTAAAGCTGCACCTCTATACCCCATTCCATGAGACATCACCAAGTCCCAGCTTATTGTGCCTGGATCATGGTGCCATGATCAACTAAAGCTGCACCTCTATACCCCATTCCATGAGACATCACCAAGTCCCAGCTTATTGTGCCTGGATCATGGTGCCATGATCAACTAAAGCTGCACCTCTATACCCCATTCCATGAGACATCACCAAGGCCCAGTTTATTGTGCCTGGATCATGGTGCCATGATCAACTAAAGCTGCACCTCTATACCCCATTCCATGAGACATCACCAAGTCCCAGCTTATTGTGCCTGGATCATGGTGCCATGATCAACTAAAGCTGCACCTCTATACCCCATTCCATGAGACATCACCAAGGCCCAGCTTATTGTGCCTGGATCATGGTGCCATGATCAACCAAAGCTGCACCTCTATACCCCATTCCATGAGACATCACCAAGTCCCAGCTTATTGTGCCTGGATCATGGTGCCATGATCAACCAAAGCTGCACCTCTATACCCCATTCCATGAGACATCACCAAGTCCCAGCTTATTGTGCCTGGATCATGGTGCCATGATCAACTAAAGCTGCACCTCTATACCCCATTCCATGAGACATCACCAAGTCCCAGCTTATTGTGCCTGGATCATGGTGCCATGATCAACCAAAGCTGCACCTCTATACCCCATTCCATGAGACATCACCAAGGCCCAGCTTATTGTGCCTGGATCATGGTGCCATGATCAACCAAAGCTGCACCTCTATACCCCATTCCATGAGACATCACCAAGTCCCAGCTTATTGTGCCTGGATCATGGTGCCATGATCAACCAAAGCTGCACCTCTATACCCCATTCCATGAGACATCACCAAGGCCCAGCTTATTGTGCCTGGATCATGGTGCCATGATCAACTAAAGCTGCACCTCTATACCCCATTCCATGAGACATCACCAAGTCCCAGCTTATTGTGCCTGGATCATGGTGCCATGATCAACTAAAGCTGCACCTCTATACCCCATTCCATGAGACATCACCAAGTCCCAGCTTATTGTGCCTGGATCATGGTGCCATGATCAACTAAAGCTGCACCTCTATACCCCATTCCATGAGACATCACCAAGTCCCAGCTTATTGTGCCTGGATCATGGTGCCATGATCAACCAAAGCTGCACCTCTATACCCCATTCCATGAGACATCACCAAGTCCCAGCTTATTGTGCCTGGATCATGGTGCCATGATCAACTAAAGCTGCACCTCTATACCCCATTCCATGAGACATCACCAAGTCCCAGCTTATTGTGCCTGGATCATGGTGCCATGATCAACTAAAGCTGCACCTCTATACCCCATTCCATGAGACATCACCAAGTCCCAGCTTATTGTGCCTGGATCATGGTGCCATGATCAACCAAAGCTGCACCTCTATACCCCATTCCATGAGACATCACCAAGTCCCAGCTTATTGTGCCTGGATCATGGTGCCATGATCAACTAAAGCTGCACCTCTATACCCCATTCCATGAGACATCACCAAGTCCCAGCTTATTGTGCCTGGATCATGGTGCCATGATCAACTAAAGCTGCACTTCTACACCCCATTCCATGAGACATCACCAAGTCCCAGCTTATTGTGCCTGGATCATGGTGCCATGATCAACTAAAGCTGCACCTCTATACCCCATTCCATGAGACATCACCAAGTCCCAGCTTATTGTGCCTGGATCATGGTGCCATGATCAACTAAAGCTGCACCTCTATACCCCATTCCATGAGACATCACCAAGGCCCAGCTTATTGTGCCTGGATCATGGTGCCATGATCAACCAAAGCTGCACCTCTATACCCCATTCCATGAGACATCACCAAGTCCCAGCTTATTGTGCCTGGATCATGGTGCCATGATCAACCAAAGCTGCACCTCTATACCCCATTCCATGAGATTAGATGTTCATGAACTCATAAGTTTATTTGGTTTTGGTCTTATTACCTTATGTTTATAATCCAAAGTGTCTTTTAATAGTTACACTGTGTGTTACCTGAGTATAAACAGTATTCTGGTGCAGGTGGAATGCCTCAAGACAGTAATGCTCAGTGCAGGGCGGCAAATGGAAGCAGAGAATAGTGTAGCCATGGCGCGACTGATTGAAGCAATAAGGTTAGGTTGCGTGGATCGTAATGCATCTCCACAGACCCGCAAGGTACTGCTGGAATTGACAGAGCTCCGCGCCAGCCATTGGTCCTTCAGTCCGCGCCAAGCTATCTACTACTATCCATACACCAACAACAAACTGTGATATGTACAGTGTCAATAAAGTCATCATCATCATCATATCTCTTTCTTTCTATCTCTATCCTACCTTCCTATTGTTGTTGTTATGATACACCCTATATATTGTTGCGTTGTTGGTTGACAAAGAATAACTTCCGTGGGTAAAAAGGATCTTTAGGACTTTATTTAAGCCTAATTGATAAAATAATTACAGAAGAGTCCAAAAATAAAACAACAATAAAGAACACAGCAGTCACAAACTCACCAACTGCAGCACGGTGAGGGAAAGCAGGAGCAGAACAGAAGACAGAAGTTGGTAGAACCTTCCAGGAAGTACACCGGCGTCGGCAGTAAGCAGCAGTCCGACCTCTTGAGACAGCAGCTTGTTTGGAGTACACCACGTAGCTTCGTTCTTCTACTTCTTTTTCTTATCTTTCTTCTCTCCCAGCATGAGTTTCTCATCCCTATATATCCCGGAGTAGATCTTTTCAGAACGGTCATGGTTGGTCAGCCAATCAAAAAGCCGCCAGCACCGAGCGTTGCGCAATAGCTGTAGATTGGCCAATCAGTTGTCTTCCGCTTTTTCTACATGATTCTTAAACGCTCTAGAACATTCTCTCTCCATCTGGAATGTGCTTTTATTTCTACGTAATAGTATATAAAAAGTCCATAATAGACTAGCTGAACATAATAGGAATATTAACAATAGAGAGCCAAGATCTTTAATAGTTCAACACATAAAAGAAACAGGTCATACATTTAACTTATCTCAACCCATAGTGTATTATGACAATATCCATAGTAAATACCAAAGACTTTTAATAGAATCTATGATAACCAAACAGCAAAAAAACATAAACAGATACATTGAAATATCAGAAACATACGAAACAATATGGACAAATACTATCCCATAGATGTCTTCTATATATAACACAATAGTTCACGAATTTATATAATTAAATTTGATGTCTCGAGATATCATTCAATCAGTACAGATCATTCACCATGAAAGTATATTTTCAAAAAATTTTGATTTTCAAACAGAAATAGTATAATATATTTTTCTCTCAGTATATAGTAGGTATTTAAAATACAGTAAAACCCCGCTAAGACGAACCATGGATATAACGAACCTTCCCTTATAACGAACCCATCGAAAATCCCAATTCCATTCCATTAAAATTACCATCGTTAAAACGAACTTTTCACTTTTCAAACTAGCGAACTATCGCTATAACGAACCCAATTTTGGTCCCAAAATATTAAATTCTATCAAAAATACCATGCTTATAACGAACTTCTAATTTTAATTCCAAAATTATAATTTTCAAAACTAATTAAAATTTTGTGTGAGCTCTAGCTCACAGATCGCAATTCAAAACAAAGAATTTAGCGACATTGGGTGTTTTTATTTACGTTCTATTTTTATACTGCGCCCTTTTATAAATTTTTCATGCCTTATTGAAAACTAAATTTCTTAATTCTACATTAGGAAAATTCCTTAAAACATGATTTAAATTATTAAAACCAGTTTTAAAAGATAATGGAAGTGCCAAAGAAAAAGTCGCTCGTACCAAGATATCACTTGAAAAGAAATTAACCATCATAAAATCTATTCAGAGTGGTACATCGCAAGCAGAACTTCGGAAGAAAATGAAAATGAGCAAAAGTAGCATTTCTACGATATGGGGCAAAAAAGAAGACTATAAAAAAAATGCTACAAAGAGGAATCAATCCCAACTATTGCCGCTATCGTCAGTGTCATTATCCACTTTTAGAAGCCTTGTATACGTGGTTAGTACAAGCTAGGCTTCATTTAAAAAAATGAAGATTTCTTTGCTAGATATGAAACCAAATTTTTGAGGAATATGTTAAAGCAGAAAAAAATAACAGACTTCTTCAAGTATGCCTTTGTATCCTATATTGTAATATAATATTTATTTATATAAAATATATTGTTATACCTTTTAAAATATTATTAATAAAGTTTTTATTTAATTTTTATATATAAGGTATACTTTTCTTGGATTTTTTTTTACATATGGGGGGCAGGTTGCATTTATACTAATTAAATTATCAGAGGAACTGATCAAAAAGGCAATATTTTCACATGATTTTGTTTTTATTTTAATATACAGCTTTAATATATAGAAATAGGTTAATTTAGGGGGAAAAAAGCAGCCAATATTAAGAGGTAGCCTTTTTTTTTTTTTTTTTTGCGCATGCCCTTTAATTATATCCTCAAAAAAAATTTAAATACCCAAACCGTGGCTATAGTGAACCAAAAGTCCCGTCCCAATGGGGTTCACTATAGAGGGGTTTTACTGTATGTATATAATAACGTGTATATAAAAATGTATTTATTATTAAGTTGTTAACGTGATAATCCTGTTGAAGGACTGAAAAGTCTGAAAGCTTGAAAATAAAAAGTTGAACAAGAAACTTAACCCTGGAAGCTTTATTTATTTTATAATATCTTCTATATGCAAGATAAATAAAATAAGACCTATTCCAAATAAATAGTGTGTGACATTTCTTTAAGAGCGTTGTTACCATTATCAGACAAAATAATTTTGTCTGATGATGGTAACAATACTGTTACCGAAACATCACACACTATTTATTTGGATTAGGTCTTATTTTCTTGTAGCTTTAATCTATAATCCGAATTGTGATTTATCATATAAGATAAATATGTATCAAAAAGAAGAGGAGAAAGACCTCTTTAAAAATCCTAACTTCAACTGACCTGGTTGATAGACCTCAGTAAGGGTTCCACTCCAGGGATATGGAGGTCTGTACTCATGTTAGAGTCGGCAGCAAAGGCTTCCATGTTAGGAACGGCCTCAAACTACAGGCAAAGTCAGACTTTCACCAAAGTGTGCCTGGATCATGGTGCCATGATCAACGAAAGCTGCACCTCTATACCCCATTCCATGAGATCAGATGTTCATGTTCAAAAATCCAACCCCACCAGCGAGTGCAAGTAACCAAACAGGGCTATGCCACATTTGTAAGTGCAAAGTCAAACTGCTTTTCACATGTGTAGACATGTGGTGCGCTTACAGTAAAAGCAGTCGTTAACTACCCACCATGATTATCATGGCTTTGAGATAAGAAAGATGTTCATGAACATCTTTACACAAGGGGATAAGAAACAACAACATGTATCAAATATGGCAGGTTTCTAGGGTTTGAAGATCATTTAACAAGAGTCAAAACGGTTATCAATTATTGGAAGTTTGTGAGAAGGAAAATTAGACCCAATCCCAAAAAAAAAAGTAGCACAATTTATTTCCATTGTTATATATATATATAAAAGAAGTAAAGCAGATTCTTCTTCACAGTGCCAGGTGGGGTCTCTACTGGGTGACTCTGCCTACACACACAACATTTACTGATGGGACATCACTCCATGGAATATAGATATATATATTAATAAAATGCAAATTTCATAAGTGGTGTTCGCTAAAAACTTTCGTTACAATGCATCAATTTCGACCAAATTTTCAACATTTATGTAAAACGAGATGGAGCAGGTTTTGATTAACATCAAAATATTTTTCCTAACTTTAACATGCGTAACTTCGCTGTTATCGATTAAATACAAAAAAAATCAACAAAGTTAATTTTATTTATATATAAATACAAAAAAAAATTCAGCAATTCATTCAACTCAATCTAAAAAAATATTCAAAACAAGCAATTTTAAGATAACACCATATGTAAAACAGTCGGCCAAGAAAACAACAACGATATTACATCTTTCTCACATATTCACACACAATCTTGATTAATAATTAAAACTAATCTTTAACATTGTTTATTATACTTCATAATATATAATATTCGTTAGGCAAACTTTCACTCGGATAAAACCCGGGCGAAGCCGGGTACACATCCGCTAGTCTATATATATAAAAATGAATGTCTGTCTGTCTGTCTGTCTGTCTGTCTGTCTGTGTGTGTGTGTGTCCTCTATGGATTCAAAAACCATACATCCAATCGCCGTGAAATTTTGGGATATTATGAGGTGTATCCCCGGAAAGGTTTACGAAAAAAATTTTCTTGAATATCTTGAATATCCTTAGAGTTATTTGCAGATTTGTATATTTAACTCCTACCATTGAGACGGAGATAGGCTTAGTTTGCTGCTCCTGATGACCTTGGGTCATCGTGTGAGTCACAGCATGATGCTACAAAAACACTCTCTCTGGGGATTTTACAGCGTCGACAACCTGTAAGATTGCCTCTCTCATATATTATACTTTAAACATCTGCTTAATTAAAGCATTTTTCATTTGAAAGAGACTGCTCTCTTAACCCCCTTTAGACAACATTAAATGATATCCCGTGTCGATGATTTTGTAATGTATAGAATTAGGAAAGACAAAATTCAGGATGACACGGCTCACAGGGAACGGTAAAAAATGTTCACTTTATCGAGGAAATACAAAATTCGGGATGACACGGCACACAGGGACCGGGAAAAAATGATCACCTTATCGAGAGATTCATGACCATGATTTTATTCAACTTATCGAGTATTTTTCAAGGGACCGGGAAAATATGTTCACTAGATAAAACGATTATTTTGTAATATAGAAAATTAGGAAATACAAAATTCAGGATGACACGGCACAAGGGACCGGGAAAGAATGATCACTTTATCGAGAGATTCAAATTTACGAGTTTCAAATCATCAAAATATATCTTTCTTTTTTTATATGTTTATAGAGAATTGTTTTAACAAATGTTCGTTATACAAACCTTTACTCGGGTAAAACCCGGGCGAAGCCGGGCACATCCGCTAGTATATATATATATATTAAAAATAATGAAAGCATATCCTGACCACGAGCACCTGTGCTTTTTAGATGGCAGAGCGCCATCTAGTGGAGCAAAAATGAACTAAACGTTCATTCAACTTGCTCCGTAATATTTGGCTAACCTAATTTCTTGATAAATCAAGAAAAGCCATCATCAACGAACGCGTTTCGCGCTGTTGGCGCTCGTCAGTCTGGAGTAGGCTGTAACCACTGCAACCAAAATGATTTTGGTCCCAGAGGCTTCTTGAGAAACCAAGAAATGGGTATTTAAGGCCAAATTTGCATGAATACGCTTTACACATGAAAAAAACAATAGAAACCTGACCCACATATATATATATTTTTTTCTATTGTTTTTCATATATATATATATGTCATAATATATACTTTTCCAGGAATAATAAAGCAAACCTACAGACAACCCAGAGAGAGACGGGAGGGTAAGGACCGGTCACTTTAGACATCAGCGACATTCCAAGGGGCCACCATTGGGGCCCGGGCAGTTAACACTTCGGGACTTCTAGGACAGTTGGTGATTGTGTGCGATACAAACGGCCGCCCGGCTGTTGCCCGGGCCCGCCATCTCCCTCTCTCTCTGGTTGCCTGGGTTCCTCTACCAACTTGTGGTGTGAATATTTCTCTTTTCCCACCTTATTATTATATTGCCACATATATATTGAGACGTTACAAAAACAATTTTCAATTGTACATAATTTCCTTTAAAATGTTATTTTAATTTTTCATGTGTTTATTTTCATTTTTATTTTTCATTCATCAAAAGTCAATGATGTACATACTAAATTAGTAAAAACTCAATAAAAACGATATGTAAAAATACACATAAACAAATGGCTTGTAAAAGAAAGCAGCAATAAATGAGTTTAGGCAAAATGTCTATTTCATTAACAAACATTTCACTTTTAAAATAATAAACTTTAAAAATAAAGTTTTACTAAACTAAAATTAGCGTTTTAAAAAAATAAAAACGTGGCATTTGGCGCAGTCGAGAAGGATACGAAAAAAAAAAAATGGCGGAAAATCCAAACAACCGGTTGCAAAAGTTCAACGGCTCGAAGTCGGCAATTAGGCCTGAGTCATGGATCAAATTATATGATTTTGAAAATAATTCTTTAAAAGAAGATGAAAAAATCAAAAATCTTATGTACTACTTGACAGATTCAGCACTTGAATGGTATGCAGACGAGATTATTTCAAATCCTGCAATAAAAAGATGGGAAGTTGTAAAGGAAAAGTTGATTCAAAGATTTGGTTCATACAACGCAAATCCAATTGTCTCAGCATCACATCGAAGATTAAAACGAGAAGAATCAATAGAAAATTATTTTCAAGATAAAATTCGCCTGTTAAATCAAACCCATCTAACGAAGGAGGAAAAAATTAATTTATTAACAGACGGACTTCCAAATGATTGGAAAGATTTAATTGTGGCTGCACAGCCAACTGACACCACGAAATGGTTCCATATCGCAGCTTCAATTGAACAAAATAGGGCTTCAATTCAGTTTAAGCCTAAAAACAAAATACATCTCGCGACAAAAAATAATGATAATAGAAAAAATGTTTGCCCATTCTGGTGTCCAATATGTTCGAAAAAGGGAATAAAAATTAAACATTGGGTCACAGATTGTGAGGATTATGATCCTAATTATAAAAAGGATAGGCCTAATCAAAACACTTCAGTGAAACAAGTATGCGGAGCCCCGGAATTGTTGAATGTAAGTACTTTGACAAATACCCCTACACAAGGAGCTTTCAAGCTTATCAACATAAGTGTTGAAGTAAATGGAATTCCTGCGCAAGCATTTGTGGATACTGGTGCAACAGTATCAATAATCAATTGGCGATTGTTCAAGCGAACCCGTCTTCAACTTCAACCAAATTCAGACATTCACATCAGCCAAGCGGATGGTGTTACCAGGACATGTGGAAGCCTTCAGACCAAGGTAAGAATAGATAAACTAATTAAACCTGTAACTCTCCATGTAATGAAGAACTTTAAATATCCACTCTTGATCGGATTAGATGTTGCATCTCTTTTTAATCTTTTAATAGATGTCAGAGACAAAACAATTTACACCAAAATTGATGGATTACAAAATCCAATTCTTGTAAATCATCTAGAAGAGATAAGAGAACATGAATTAAAAGAATTACTTGAACACAATAGGAACGTATTTTCTCAGCATGCTATTGATTTGGGAAAAGTAGCTATACAACATAAGATCATCACGAAAAGTGAACAACCAATTTCTCTTAGACCCTATCGTCGTCCTCTAAAAGAGTATGAAGAGATAGCTGAACAAGTTAAAGAACTTCTCGAACACAAGTTAATAAGAACTTCAGATTCTCCTTGGGCATTTCCTGTTGTTATGGTTCCCAAGAAGGATGGAAATAAAAGGATGTGCATTGATTACAGACGTCTTAATGAGATCACACTGGATGACAGGCAACCCCTACCTCACATACAGGACATGTTTGATCGATTGCATGGATCCAGATTCTTCTCTACCCTTGATGTTGCATGGGGTTATTGGCAGATCGAAATGGACCCGCAATCTATTCAAAAAACTGCATTCGTCACAAACGATGGTCATTATGAGTTTTTAGTGATGCCCTTTGGTTTAAAAAATGCTGCTTCAACGTTTCAAAGGATAATCCAACATATTCTAGGTGAATTATTATGGAAAGGAACTTGCTCTTTCCAAGATGACATATTGGTGTACACGAAAACATGGCAAGAGCACATAGAGCTTCTTAGTAAAGTTTTTGACAAATTAAGACAGTACAACATGAAATTAAAATTGTCGAAATGTATTTTTGGAAGAACTGAAGTAAAATACCTCGGACATATCATCAGTCACAATCAATTAAAACCTGATCCAGGAAAAGTAAAATCTATTCAAGACTTTCCAAGACCTGATACTGTAAAGAGAGTTCGTCAGTTCATGGGATTGGCAAATTATTACAGAAAATTTGTGAAGGACTTTTCTAAAATTTCATTCCCCTTGGTTCGACTCACTCGGAAGAATCAGCCCTTCATCTGGAATGAGGAAGTAGAGGAGTCATTCGCTAAACTTAAAATGGCACTATCTACAAAACCTGTCCTTGCTATTTACAACCCGGACTACCCCTCTAAAGTTTATACAGATGCCTCCAAATATGGAATTGGAGCAATCCTAACACAAATTGGTCCAGACAATGAGGAACATGTAATTGCTTATTACTCCAAAACACTGCAACCACACCAAGAGAATTATTCTGCTTATGAGATGGAATGCCTAGCCGTAATACAAGCAACTGATCACTTTCATGTATACATAGAAAACCAACCATTTGAAATCATCACTGATCATGCGGCGCTCCAATGGCTTTTCACCATGAAGAAACCGAAACCTAAGTATTTTAGATGGATTCTTAATTTATCCTCGAAATCATGTAACATCGTTCATCGTTCTGGAAAGCAACAAACTCATGTTGACGCCTTATCAAGACTCCCAGTTGTTAACATTGCAACTCAAGAACTTCAAGAACACCAACAAAATTCAGATTTGAGTTTCTTGAAAAATTCCCACACTCACGACGGTGTGGTAATGATCAAACAAAAAGGAGTTTTTAAAGCAGTTGTTCCAAACTCGCTGCTCCAAAAAATATTGGAAGAATATCACGATTCATTGAGTCACCCATCAATAACCAAAACATGCAAACTTATAACTCAATGTTATTGGTGGAAAGGAATAACAACTGATATCAAGAATTATGTTCGATCTTGTAAATCTTGTCAACTAGTGAAGGTCAGACATGAACCAACTTTAGGAGAAATGATCACTCCAACGTCAAATATCCAACCATTACAAATGATCGGTTGTGACACTATTGTACTGGGAACAGCAGCAGCTAACACAAAGCATAAATTCATTCAAGTTTTTGTTGATCACGCAACTCGTTATCTATGGGCATATCCCACAATAACAAACACTGCTCAAGCTGTCACTCAATGTCTTGATAAGATAATCAAATCTGTTAATTCGATCAATACTATCTTAACAGATAATGGCAAAAATTTTATATCAAAAGAGTTCAACAAATTTCTTTCTTTACAAGGAATTAAACACACATATACTTCGCCTTATCATCCTCAGTGCAATGGCATTTGTGAGAAATTAAATGATACGATAATGACAAAACTGAGAATAGCTGTTCTGGAGAAACCTAGATATAAATGGAGCTCATTGTTACCCCAAGTTGTCAAAAATTATAATTCCACACCACATGACGTGACTGGTTTTTCACCGCTTTTCTTAATGTATGGAATCGGTAATGTACCCGAATTTGCCGACCAAACTCCAATTACAATTGAAGAAGCCAGGAAGAAAGCTAGCCTGCGGACAGAACAAAGTAGAAGTAAGTGGAAGATTAACCACGATAGCCATCACCCCAAGTATGTCTTTAAAGAAGGAGACTTAGTCATAAGAAAAATTGCCTTCAACGACCCTCGTCTCATCAAGACATCACCAAAATATGAAGGACCATTTGTCATTCAAAAAAAGATATCTGATGTAACCTACGATATCTCTCTGAAAGACCAAAAGCAAGCATGACGCGTTCACATATCTCAACTTCGACCATTTATTACCCGAGAATAAATGCTTCAAGAAGGGGAATATGAGACGTTACAAAAACAATTTTCAATTGTACATAATTTCCTTTAAAATGTTATTTTAATTTTTCATGTGTTTATTTTCATTTTTATTTTTCATTCATCAAAAGTCAATGATGTACATACTAAATTAGTAAAAACTCAATAAAAACGATATGTAAAAATACACATAAACAAATGGCTTGTAAAAGAAAGCAGCAATAAATGAGTTTAGGCAAAATGTCTATTTCATTAACAAACATTTCACTTTTAAAATAATAAACTTTAAAAATAAAGTTTTACTAAACTAAAATTAGCGTTTTAAAAAAATAAAAACGTGGCAATATATACAGTAGAACCTCCCTTAGTAGATACTCATCCTAGCAGACATCCAAAATTTCCTTCCCATTGAAAATATGTTTGCGCTAGCGGAGTGCAAAGCCGAACTGCTTTAGACATGTGTAGACATGTGGTGCACTTAGAGTAAAAGCAGTCATCCACTGAGCTTCAATAATAGACATTACAGTAAAACCTCCCTGACACCTATCTTCTATAAAAGTCAGTTTTCATTGCCAAAAATTAGCGCGTTTACTATTTAGCTACTCTCTGATAAGAAGATACCTCTTCCTTAACAGACACTTTGGCTCTACAACTAGGTGTTGTCCTTTACAGAGAGAGAGGTAGTTCTACTGTAAGAGGACACCTCTCTCTAAAGGACACTTTGGCTCTACAACTAGGTGTTGTCCTTTACAGAGAGAGAGGTAGTTCTACTGTATGAGGACACCTCTCTCTAAAGGACACTTTGGCTCTACAACTAGGTGTTGTCCTTTACAGAGAGAGAGGTAGTTCTACTGTAAGAGGACACCTCTCTCTAAAGGACACTTTGGCTCTACAACTAGGTGTTGTCCTTTACAGAGAGAGAGGTAGTTCTACTGTAAGAGGACACCTCTCTCTAAAGGACACTTTGGCTCTACAACTAGGTGTTGTCCTTTACAGAGAGAGAGGTAGTTCTACTGTATGAGGACACCTCTCTCTAAAGGACACTTTGGCTCTACAACTAGGTGTTGTCCTTTACAGAGAGAGAGGTAGTTCTACTGTAAGAGGACACCTCTCTCTAAAGGACACTTTGGCTCTACAACTAGGTGTTGTCCTTTACAGAGAGAGAGGTAGTTCTACTGTAAGAGGACACCTCTCTCTAAAGGACACTTTGGCTCTACAACTAGGTGTTGTCCTTTACAGAGAGGTAGTTCTACTGTAAGAGGACACCTCTCTCTAAAGGACACTTTGGCTCTACAACTAGGTGTTGTCCTTTACAGAGAGAGAGGTAGTTCTACTGTAAGAGGACACCTCTCTCTAAAGGACACTTTGGCTCTACAACTAGGTGTTGTCCTTTACAGAGAGAGAGGTAGTTCTACTGTAAGAGGACACCTCTCTCTAAAGGACACTTTGGCTCTACAACTAGGTGTTGTCCTTTACAGAGAGAGAGGTAGTTCTACTGTAAGAGGACACCTCTCTCTAAAGGACACTTTGGCTCTACAACTAGGTGTTGTCCTTTACAGAGAGAGAGGTAGTTCTACTGTAAGAGGACACCTCTCTCTAAAGGACACTTTGGCTCTACAACTAGGTGTTGTCCTTTACAGAGAGAGAGGTAGTTCTACTGTAAGAGGACACCTCTCTCTAAAGGACACTTTGGCTCTACAACTAGGTGTTGTCCTTTACAGAGAGGTAGTTCTACTGTAAGAGGACACCTCTCTCTAAAGGACACTTTGGCTCTACAACTAGGTGTTGTCCTTTACAGAGAGAGAGGTAGTTCTACTGTAAGAGGACACCTCTCTCTAAAGGACACTTTGGCTCTGCAACTAGGTGTTGTCCTTTACAGGGAGGTAGTTCTACTGTAAGAGGACACCTAAAGGACACTTTGGCTGTGCAGCTAGTGTTGTCCTTTACAGGGAGAGGTAGTTTTACTGTATATAATGTTGCCATCAATCCAGTGGAGCTTTTAGTAATGGGAGGATTGTACAAATTAGTGGACACTCTCGCTAGAGGAGACCTCTCTACATAGGACAATTTACATTAAATTACTATTTTTACCAATTAGCTGCTTTCTGGTAAGAAGATACCTTCCTTTTTTAAAAGACACTTTGGCCTTGCATTTAGGTATTTTCCATTAAAAGGAAAGGTAGTTGTACTGTTAAGTCAATTCAAGGAATGTTCTACAAAGGGTTTGTTGGCTCCAACATGGAGGATGTAGATACTTACAGTCATCATCATCGGCTTCATCTTCCTCTCCGGTCTCAAAGGTGTTGTCCGGGATGTCATACAACCGGATCACAGGCTGAAACATCACCACGTGTCAGTTCCTAGATAACAAAACCAGCTTTTACAATATCTACAACTTTCCTTCAACAGCTACAATGGAAGCTGCCTTCTGTACTCATGTTAGTCGGCAACAAAGGCATCTGCTTCCATGTTAGGAACAGCCTCAAATTACAGGCAAAGTCAGACTTTCACCAAAGTGGATCATGGTGCCATGATCAACAAAAGCTGCACCCCTACACTCCATTCCATGAGATCAGCTCGAGGAGCATGGGCTTGTGGCGACCACTTTGCTTCAGTGAGCGCGAACTGGGACAAAGTTTCACTACACACACTGGCAGTAGTGTGACGGCCTCGGCAACCGCAAGCCTGACTACGCATGCGCTGGCGGCATCCAGGACTCTGGCCACGCGCGTCGTAAACAACAAGGCTTGCTTCCAATGGCCGTTACTTCTTTTCTCTTTATATATTTCTGGCTTTAAATTAATTTATTTATTTTATAAAAAATAATTATAATTTTATCAGCGGCCTTTCCACATGCCACACCAACACGCACGCAACCATTCCACAGGCTCATGGAATTCGTGTAATCTTTACACAAGGGGATAAGAAACAACAACACAATGGAACTCTTCCTACCAAATCCCCAAATGATTGCCATAATGCATTATTGAACAGGAAAACACACTCCAGTGAAAGTTTCTGATGGCTTATGCCAGGTGGTTAGCTTTTCTTGGTTAATCAAGAAATTATATTTGGCTAAATTAGGAGATGCCTTTTTTTCTTAACTTTATCAACCTAATACCAGTACAATATTTCTCATGATCAACGAAAGCTGCACCCCATACCCCATTCCATGAGATCATGAACTCATGTGTAATCTTTACAAAAGGGGATAAGAAACAACACAATATTTCTTTTACAATATGTTTCACCATTCCTCACCTTGTTGGGATCCTTCATGATAAGGTACTTTCCTTCCGAGAGCTTCATGCAGGTGTCAATGATACACCGCAGGATGCCCCAGGCATTGTCCATATTCAGGTTGATCTGGTCAGCAAACTCCTTGGGCTTGAATTGCTGCGTGCCCAGAATGGCATGCTTTGAGGTATCACGCGGGTGTACACGGCTGACATAGCCAAACTTGACCTGATCAGATCCAGCTAGCAGTGCTGTATACACACATAACAGTCATGTTAGTTTATTGAACACAGCCGTTTGTAACATGTGTGTAAGTAAAAAAATTGTATTTTTTTATAGCCTGTATTCTCCACTTTACTTTGTTAAGCCAGTAGAAGAGTGTGGTTGATCGAAAGCTCGCTTTTTTTAACAATAAAAAAAAAAACTTTTTGTTAATTTTATATAAAAGGGCATACAACAACAAAAAAGCCTTTATTTAGGGTCACTGATCCTATACAGGATTCACCAGAGGTATGCATAAGAACAAAGCAGTGAGACAAAGGAAACAACGATATAGACAGAAGAAAAAAAATAAAAGGGCATACCTGGATATTTAATTGTTAATTAAATTTACTGTGCAATAAATTGATAAAGAGGGAGAAATCTCTCGAAATATTAAGAAAAAAAATTTTTTTTTTCTTTACAGATCCAGGTACGCCCTTTTATATAATCTTAATTAATGGATCGCCTTTTGACTCGAATTATTGTTAATTTGTAAAAGGAGAATTTGAGGGGTTCGGTAGAAGGGTGGTCTAAACTGTTGATTTTCGACCGCTACGAACAGATATTGAATCCTGCATTGGGCCCTTTTTTTCTAATATAAAAAAATGCTCTAATGGACCCCTGATTCTTGCAAATGTCCAATACTACCAGCGAGTGCAACGGGGCTCTAGCACATTTGTAAATGCAAAAGTCTAACTGCTTTTCACATGTGTAGACATGTGGTGCATTTACAGTAAAAAGCAGTTGGCAACTTCTACCCACCTTGATTACCTGTGTACCACGTGTACTAGGGATAATAAAAAAAAATGAATTTGTATCAAATATTTCTTTTGTTTAGTGGGAAAAAAGGCACTTAATGCTGAGTATCTGATTTCACAGCATGTTGTCATATCAACACAATGCACAAAATATTGACAAAAATAAATAGTGACCTATCATGGCAATCTACCACCTCTCTACTCACCCTGAACCGTCCACTTAGAGAGCTTGCAAGAGTTGTTCTTGAGTTCATTGGCCAGCACAGCTCCACGTTGGGTGTCCAGTTTCTGACGCCAGTCTATCCCACCAGAAGCCCTGGGATCCCACTCATTGAGAGCCTTGATGTTAATGAACTGTTTCTCCCCGCTGGGCCCCAGCATGATGGAGTCATGTTCGCAGCGCACAATGAGGGTGATGTTCTCCCCCAGCTGCCACTTGCGGTAGCGATACGCCACCGATGCAACCTCTCCTTCTTCATTGCCCTCCTCCTGAGTGAAGGGATTGGGATGTTCGAAGTTGTACTTCTCATCTCCCATCTTCAGCACCTGCTGGGAGAAGTTGTGGTTGATAAAGGTGGCCTCCAGAGCCAGGTTGGTGGGGGCGTTGATGCTGGTGCCCTCCTCGTGGGGCGGCTCCGCTGCCGTCTCATTCACAGTCAGCAAATCTGCACATCATACACATCGGTCAGAACTGCTGGGAGAGAAACAAACTTCCACCTCATCACATTTATCTATTAGTTAGGAGGAAAAGCTACCAAGTAAACATCTCTGAAAATAACGAACAGCTTTAACAATACATTTTTCAAAATAAAAGAAAATAAGACCTAATCCAAATAATTTATTAGTGTGTGACGTTTCGTAAACAACATTGTCACACCTTCTTTTGTCTGATGATGGTGACAATGTTGTTGCCGAAACGTCACACACTAATAAATTATTTGGATTAGGTCTTATTTTCTTTTATTATAATCTATATAATACAAATTGTGCTTTATCAAATTTTTCAAAAGTAATACAGTTGAACAGCCTCCATGAGAGGACACTTGCGCTAGAGGACACCTCTCTACAAAGGACAGTTTTCATTTGTAAAATTGTCATTGTTGCTATTTAGTAACTCTCCAGTAAGAGAGACCACCACTCCCTAAAGAACACTTTTGACTCTGCAATTAGGTGTTGTCCTTTACAGGAAGGTAGTTCTACTGTAATTAAAATGTATTTCTACAGCATCTCTTCATCCTGCAATGAATAATAATTGAAAAGAGGGAGGGTATATGGTTCATCAGTGGTGAACCCTCCCAGTGGTTTCAACATTTCAATCTCTATGGGAGGGTTTCACCACTGATGAGTCATATCCTCCCTCTTTCAATTTACAGGGTGTACCAGGTAAATTGGGACTAACTTTGACAGTCCATAAAACAAAAACTACTTGAGATTAAAAACTTGTTTTTTTTTTTCATTACGTAGCCATATTCATGTAAAATGCAACAGTACATGTGTGCGCAGTGTAGTGATGAAGAGTAACCGAGAATTTGAAAATCGAGCTGCCATCATCGTTGCTCTGCGCGCCGGAAGGAGCCCCAAAGAGATAGTGGATTTTCTTAAGTTGCCCAAAACCACTATTTATCGTGTCAAGAAGCAGTTTGATGAGGCCGACAGTAACAAAGAGGGAATAGCTACAAGGAAAAAGCACTCGCGTCGATCGGACAGGGTAAGAGGCGAAGAATTTGTCAAAAATGTCAAGGAGAAGATTGATGGAAACCCTGGGAAGAGCATGAGGGCCATAGCCAAGGAAATGGACGTTGGCTCTATGACAATTGTCAGAACTATCCATGAGGACCTTGGTCTCAAGTCTTATGCCCTTCGGAAAGGTCAGTTGCTGACTGGGAATATGAAGACTAACAGAAAAGGAAAGGCTGCTGCCCTCCTCAACAACCTGAAACACGACTCTTTTGGCATGCTAAGGTTCTTCTCTGACGTGGACCAAAAGGTAAATCCCAGGAATGATCGCTGGATCTGTAAAGACCCCTCAGAGATACCTGTCGTGATGCACACGAAATTTCCTGCCTCCGTAATGGTCCTTGGCGTTATCAGCAGTGAAGGTGATGTCATGCCTCCCCATTTCTTTGAGAAGGGCCTTAGGATGAATGCTGACACCTACATCAATGTTCTGGAGACCGTTGTGAAGCCTTGGATGGACATGGTGGCCGCAGGAAGGAAGTATGTCTTCCAACAGGACTCAGCTCCAGCCCATAAGGCAAAAAAAGACACAATCGTGGCTGACACTTAACGTCCCTAGTCACTGGGGTCCTGATATTTGGCCCCCTAATTCTCCAGATTGCAATCCCCTCGACTACTATGTATGGGGCGTTGTTGAGAGAGATGTCAACAAAGCTCCTCATACCACCATCCAGTCTGTCAAGAAAGCAGTTCACACGGTGATGACCCAAATGGACAAGGTCATCGTCGCCAAGGCCTGTGCTTCATTCCGCACTCGCCTCGAGACTGTTGTAGCTAATAATGGAAACTACATTGAATAAATAAAAACTATATCCTTTTATCTACTACTGTGTCAAATTTCATTCGGATATTTTAATTTTTACTTGCAAAAAATTTCAGTTAAAATACCATTGTTGAAATTCCCAATTTACCTGGTACACCCTGTATAAAATCTCAGAAATGGTATTCAAGCAAACTATGGGCATAAGATTTTAGGACAGTAGAATTACATATGAATATTTGCATCGAGCAATTCTCTTCCACAAACAATAAGAATAAAGCCATTTAGGCATAACTGGCAAAGCAATAACATGCCATCTATATAGAAGGAATGAGGCATTAAAGAAAGAATGTTTCTTTAACACATAATTCCTCTTACAGTAGAACTACCTCCCTGTAAAGGACAACACCTAGTTGCAGAGCCAAAGTGTCCTTTAGGTTTCCTCTTACCGGAGAGTTACTAAATAGTAAAAATGGTAATTTTGCTAATGAAAACTGTCCTTTGTGGAGAGGTGTCCACTAAAGAAAGGTTATACTGTATATAGATGGTATTGCCTTATATTGTATATCAAATACAGCTCATAGCTGAAATAGGCCTGGGATATGACAGGGTATAGAATGTGATGGAAGCGTAGGAACACTGTTGCTCACAGTTAGTGCTCTGTACACTGACTAATGGGCATTGACCGCAACCAACCACCAGTTTTCTCTTTGTCTTCCCCTAGCTGTCTTATGTACTGCTTAGCGAGGATGTGTGTTTCTTATTTCTAAAAAATATGTACATTCATATAACTAAATAAATACACAGTTAAACCTGTCTATATCGCCCCCTCTAAATAGCACCTCCCTCTCTATAGCACCAGATTTTAAATACGTAGTACGATGTGATTTACATTAAAAGTGACCTGTCTATAGCACCCCTCTCTATAGTACCCTATTTTGGTGAATCCCAAGAGGGGGCGACAGGTTTAACTGTATATTCACTTACTTTCACATTATTATTTCAAACGCGAACCTACAGAATGGATTAATAACTTGGAGCATATCCATATTATACTCATTATCACAGGATTTTGACAAATTACAAAAATCATAAGATGCCACAACTCTTTATATTTACTTGATTAAAGGAAGCTTCTTCAGCTAACTAAAATGGCACAATATAAAGCTATACTTTATATCTAAAAAAATATTTTTTTTCAAAAAAGAGGATTTTTTTTTACTTCTAATTTTAAGTTCACCTAGAAAACTATTTTCTCCTTTTCTACTTTCTTGTTACATACTTGATAAGAGTACTTTTGAAGAACATGCTGGGATATTTTTTTTTTCTCATTTAGTCTTTTGTCTAATAATAGCAATAACGCTGTTACTGAAACATCGTACGCTATAAATTTATTTGGATTTGGTCTTATTACCTTGGTTTTTTTTTTTGCTTATCCCTAGTACACGTGGTACAGGCCATGATAATCATGGTGTGTAGAAGTTGGCGACTGCTTTTACTGTAAGTGCACCACATGTCAAAAGCAGTTTGACTTTGCACTTACAAATGTGCCAGAGCCCTGTTAGTTACTTGCACTCGCTGATGGGGTTGGACTTTTGCAAGAATCAGGGGCCATTGGAGAATCTTTTTTTTTTTATCAGAAAAAAGTGCCCAATGCGGGAATCGAACCTAGGTTGTAGCGGTCGAAAACCAACGGTTTAGACCATCCTTTCACCGACCCCCTTGTAGTTTAGCTAACATAGCTGAAGAAGAGTTTTCCTGTGTAATCTTTACACAAGGGGATAAGAAACAACAACAGTGTTTTCCCAAAAGCTTCAAGTTAATAAAAAAAGTTACGGCATCCTATTATTTTTGTGATCCCCCATTGTAAAAGGCTGTGCCAACTTACCAAACTCTGAATCATCCCGCTTGTCAAAGAAGAGTTTGTCCTCGATGCGCTGCACCACAATATCCCAGGAGTAGACAGACCGGGTGGCACACATGAGAGTGGCAATGATGGCGTCTGTGGCGAAGACATTGCCCTCCGTCTTGGCCAGTTGGGGGATGATGGGGTCATCCGTGGTGGTCACACGGTGGTGCACCCGGTTGATCCGCTGCAAGGGTTTCTCCAGCTTGCAGGTGATGCGGTCGTAGGACTTGTCGTAGTATTCCAGAGCCCCGCAGGTGTAAACATCCTTGCCGTCGCCCACAGCAGGCAGCTGCAGCTTGGAGAGCCTGGGGAAGTCCATCTCCTCCACCACCTGCCAATCTGGCCGCACAGTCACTGAGGAATCCCTGTTCTTCACTGGAGCCTGTCCCTTCTGGTCGTATTTCTGCCGGATCTGCTTCTGCCACTTGCGGACCTGTTGAAGCCTGTCCCTGCACATCCACCACTCGGGTTGTTGGCAACAACACATACACACTTCTCATAATGCAATCTGTATTGGAGATGAAGAACTCCTGGATTATCATTGGAAATAAAACATTCACGATTGAAGACACAAATGTTTCTTTTCACAAATAAATTAAAACTTCTAATGTCCTTACTGCAATGAAAAAATATATTGGGAGGGCTTGGCTCATCAGTGGTAAACCCTCCCAGCAGTTTCACCAATTTAATCTACCAGACCGCTTCTTAGAGCTCTAATAATGTATTGGACAAGATACTGCATATATTAAAGATTGTGTTAAACCTTTCAGAGAACCTTTTCTCTGGTTTTTTAATGTGTATGTGAACAACTCTACAATTTTCAGGCAAAAAAGATTCTTTTTGTGAGTTTCAATTCCTATTTTTGAAAAAAAAAAAAAAGGTAATATAAAAACTTGTGGTTATAAAAATGTAAATCTTTGTAAAATATTTATTTGGTTATTCTAAAGCCTCCCAAAAAAAAAAAAAAGGAAGCTTAAAGACATTTATATTCTAAGAGTAGATATAAACAATGAACCAATTAATATCATTTCTAGTTGTGGTTCTAAAAGTGCATTCCTATCATAGTATGTGTAAAATATTTCTTTGGTTATATATACTAAAGCCTCCCAAAAAAAAAAAGGAAGGTAAAAACATTTACATTCTAAGTATTGAACAAAAAACAATGAACCACACAACAGTTGTATCATCCACAGAGCTAGGGGTGGGTGGTGCTTACCTTTCTCTTCCCTTGGCATTCTTGGAGAGAACCTGGAGTTGCTGTTGTTGTTGGGCCATCTTCTGTCTCTCACGGTTGCGAAGAGTCCGTTGCTGCTCACACACAACCTCGATGTAGACAGGGGTGTATTCTCTGAGGCCACAGTGGCCTTCAATTTGGTCTGCTAGTTATATCAATGTTCATAATTCCAATGTAATATAGCATGATAGTTCTTTTTCAACTAAAACATTCTCTTCCTATACAAACAACAACAAAAAGGCTTTTATTAGGGCCCATTGCCTGGTATGGATTTGCCATACAACAACAATACACCTATTTACACGGTAGATACGTTCCTGAGAAAATATGTAAATCGAAAATTAAAATTTTTTTAAAATTAGAAATACAGACACAGTGTGCGTGTGCAGCAGGTCAGCACATAAGCTCGGGATTCCTAGTGAGATGTGTACACAGCGCATGAGTTCAATCACAGTAGCATTTAGTATAGTGCGATAAAAACAACAACAAAAAAAAAACTTATTTGGAAAACCGTGTAAAAGCGAAAATGTGTAAAACAAGTACCGTGTAAATCAGGGGATAGGTGTAATACAGTAATTTTTCCTCCTTTTCCCCATGTGCATGTGAGCCTTTGTTTGAAAAGGGATTATTTACACACATGTTCTAAAACTTTCCTCACTACCTCTTTTGTGTATTTACAATTGATCTGTAGAAATTATATAGTTATATTGCTATATGATTCTCTTCCTATTCATAGATAAGTGGATTGTCATTCTCTCCATTATTTGATAGAAAGGTTCATCTGGGAAAGTACAGTAGCTATCACCAAGTACTGGATACAAAACAACAATCTTTGATTTCCAGACTTAAGTCTGGTCATCTACGGACAATGACTTTCCAGAATGGTTGCAGGGTTTTCCCACTATGTACTAAGTGTCAACCTGCAACCCCATAACACATTATTGACTGTATTGACTCATCCATTGATGAACTCTACTCTTCCCCCGGCAGACACCATCAACAAGCTTGATACCTTAATATGATTGAGTGGAGATAAGAAAGAAGAAGACTGGATACAAGGACAGATAGGTGGAATACAATTGGGTTACTTGGGGAACCTAACTGAGAAAACATTATATTTCATAAGAATGAGAAAAGCCAGTTGAGAGAAGAATGCTATTGAGTAGGGATAAGAATTCACAGCCTAATAAATACTGCAACTAAGAGTGAAATCAGACAAATTCAAAGATGGCATTCATTTTTTTTTTTTGCTTATCCCTAGTGCACGTGGTACAGGCCATGATAATCATGGTGGGTAGTTAGTGACTGCTTTTTACTCTAAGTGCACCACATGAACACATGTGAAAAGCAGTTAGACTTTGCACTTTAAAATGTGCCAGAGCCCCGTTTGGTTACTTGCACTCGCTGGTGGGGTTGGACTTTTTCAAGAATCGGGGACCATTGGAACATTTTTTTTTAACCAGAAAAAAGTGCCTAATGCGGGAATTGAACCCAGGTTGTAGCAGTCAAAAACCAATAGTTTAGACCATCCTTCCACCGACCCCCAGTGATGACATTCATGATTTAGTTTTTTTTGAATGGGTAATTGCAAGGAAGCTAAATCTTGTCACCCACCATGCTCCCACTAAAAGCAATGTCCAGGATGGTTACACTGGGTTTCCCAAGTGTTCTAGAAAGAGTTGATAGGTAGGTACTAAGGTGTTTCTATTATTTGGTAGACAAACTGCCAGCATGGAACAACTACCAGGCCTAGATTGCCAACCTGTTGTTGTTTCTTATCCCCTTGTGTAAAGCTTACATGAATTCCATGAGTATATGCTCCTTGAGCTGTTTTATGATAAGCAGCGGCCTCTCCCCACGGTCCTGTTTAGTACATCTAATACAAGCCAAAATGTGTTCTGGAGCTGCAGGTGCCAAGCTACACTTGGGGCAAGTGGGGTAGATTTTGTTGTTATTTTCTATCTTCAATGGCTTGAGATGGCCTGTTCTAAATCTTGTTAGTGTTGTTTGCTCAGCTAGGTTCTCAAAATAACCCAATTGTATTCCATCTTTCTGTCCTTGTATCCAGTCTTCTTTCTTATCTCTACTCAATCATATCAGGGTATCAAGTCTGTAAAGCTTGTTGATGGTGTTTGCCGGGGAAGAGTAGAGCTCATCAATGGATGAGTCAATACAGTCAATATGTGTTTTTGGGGATGCAGGTTGAGAATTGGGTTTGATGCTGTCTATTTCCCCTTAGATTCCCAACCTGCCCAGGCCATGACTAGAACTGCTGGACAGTCTGTGGCTGTTCCACATATACTCCAGGTGCAACAACCCACTCAACAAGCAATTGCAACAGTTAGGTTTTCCTCACCTGGTTGATCTTGAAGCGGCCTCTCTGGTGTGCGGGCCTCTGTACACGGGCCGTGTCCACCAGCTGGAAGCTGCTCTCATCCTCTTCGTGGAAGTAGGAGTACTGGTTGCCAGTGGCAAACTGGCTGCTGTACTTGTCTGTCATCACACAATACATGGTCATTGATACATACCAATTGTACATCTTCCATAAGGGGGTCAGTGGAAGGCTGGTTAAACCGTTTGGTCTTCGACCACTACGACCCGGGTTCGATTCCCGCATTGGACAACTTTTTTCTGTTTAAAAAATTTTTAAAAAATGCTCCAATGGCCCCCGATTCTTGCAAAAGTCCATCCCCACCAGCGAATGCAAGTAACCAAACAGGGCTCTGGCACATTTGTAAGTGCTTTTCACATGTGTAGACATGCGGTGCACTTACAGTAAATGCAGTCGCTAACTACCCACCATGATTATCATGGCCTGTACCACATGTACTAGGGATAAGCAAAAAAAACATCTTCCATATACTAGGGGAAACACTAAATGGTAGAGAAATGGCATTTTATGGTACTAAAGAGGTCATATCTGACAAATATCATTCAAATAAATGCCACAGGTTTCTGAAGATGAGTTTCCTTATCTTTATTAAACATATTCTCGAGCTTTCAGATATATCTCTGTCCTTCTACTGGAGTACATTAAAAGGAGTGTAGAATTTTTTTTTTTTTTTAATGCTCCAATGGCCCCCGAGATTCTTGCAAAAGTCTAACCCCACCAGTGAGTGCAAGTAACCAAAAATAGTGAATTTTGGGCAATGAAAACTGTCCTTTGTAGAGAGGTGTCCTAACATGGAGGTTCTACTGTACAGGACTGAGAAAGTGGCAATGATTAATGAAAGGAAAGAAACTTACTGGCATACCGACGGTCTTGGTAGGTGGCTCCGGTCCAGTCAGCTATCTGCAGACATATCAATGTTAGTTGGATGTACCAGTGTTAGTAAACTATCCATCCTGTATCTACTGTCCTATAAGCTTATGTCCATAGTTTACTTGAAAACCATTCCTAAGATTCCATCCTTCAGTGTAGCATATAAAAGCAGAATGATCCAATACAATATTAGAGCTCTGAGAAGCGGTCTGGTGGATTAAATTGGCGAAACCGCTGGGAGGGTTCACCACTGATGAGCCAAGCCCTCCCAATATATTTTTTCATCGCAGTAAGGACAGTAGAAGTTCGTTTTATGTATAAAAGAAACATTCGCGCTTTTAAATCCTTTTATTTTATATGTATAGATGGCGCGTTATTGCTTTGTGTTAGTAAACTATATCAGTGTTAGTGAGATGTACCAGTAGGGTGTCGGTGGAAGGATGGTCTAAACCGTTGGTTTTCGACCGCTACGACCCGGGTTCGATTCCCTCATTGGGCACTTTTTTCTGATATAAAAAAATGCTCCAATGACTCCCGATTTTCGCAAAAGTCCAACCCCACCAGTGAGTGCAAGTAACCAAACGGGACTCTGGCACATTTGTAAGTGCAAAGTCGAACTGCTTTTCACATGTGTAGATATGTGGTGTACTTACAGTAAAAGCAGTCGCCTACTTCTACCCACCATGATTACCATGGCCTGTACCACGTGTACTAGGGATAAACAAAAAAAAAAAGATGTACCAGTATTAGTAAGGTGTACCAGCGGTGGAGCAGCTACCTATGAGAGATACTCTCAGCACAACATATCTCAACAATCCATCCATCCCAATAGACACTATCTCTTGATTTACTTAGTGGATAGAGGGTCGACCCTGGGATTTCCACTTTAAATTTGGAAGTTTCTGAACTTTGTAAGATATACTCTTCCTTGTTAAAAATTGATATTCTAAAGGTAATAAGACCCAATTATTTTATCGTAAAGATTGAGGCTGCCTGACCGGCATTCAAATTTCTCTAAAAAATAGATATACATGGCCAGTTAAATTTTTATTTTCTCAAGGTTTCAACAAAAATCTGTCTGTCTTCAGGAGAAATAAATAAAAATAAAGCATTTGGCAAGGCGTTAAAAATTGTTCTAACACCTTGCTAAATACTTTATTTCTCCTGACAAAGATAAAATATTTTTGTTGAAACGTTGAGAAAACTTTAACTGGCCATGTATCTATTATTTTATTTGTAAATTGTTTGTTTTGTAATCTCTTTCTGTTTTTGAGATCTGGCGAGATTTGTGAATACTTTCCTTGTTAATTTGTTTTATGATTAGTTTCTTTATTCTCACTTAGATATGGACCAATGGAATATGGAGCCAACTTCCCTTGACAGTGCAACACAATGTTTGTGTGTGAGGGGGGAAATCTTTTGCTCTAAATGTTTAAAAGAGAAGCAAATTATTTTAATTGACTTCACAGTACCAATTCCATTTGAGTTAAAATCAGGCAAGATACAGTAGTCTATAGCACTTGGGACTCACCAAAATAGGGTGCTATAGAGAGGGAGTGCTATAGACAGGTTACTTTTAATGTAAATCGCATCATACTACGTACAGTATAACCTCGTTAATTCGACACACGCAAATTCGACACTCTACCTTAATTCAACCATATTCTGATGTCCCGACCTCCGGCCTATCAAATAACAAAGCGTAATTCGACAGTATCAATAATACGACAGTTGCGATAGTTCGACCATTTTAAAATTGAATTTCGACAGATGAATGTTTTTTTTACATAAAACTTTACAGCTATAAAGGTATTACGGCGGCGGCAAGCACCGATAGAATCGCGATGCGCACTTTTGGTTTCTGTTAGTTTAAGTTTCACTTTGCAGTGCCGTTGCGCAATGTCGCGAGTGTTAGTTTTTTTTTTTTTTTTACGCTGGAATTTAAGCTTCGTGTGCTAATTAATATTATTTTCTTTTTAATTTTCAGCATTGAAATATTTTAGTTATTTTAAAATTTACAAATAATTTCCTTTTAAATATATAAATCTTCATAAAATATTTAGCCACAATGATTATGATAACATTTTATTTCAATATTCCATTTCCGTGTTATTATAAAAGATTTAAACACAAAATCAATAACACCTGCAGCAGCAGTGGATGCCTTTAATACAATAAAAGCTCTTTGTTATTTAAAACACATTCCAGAGAAAGAAAGACATGCATGTCTTTTTAAAATAGACCATCTGGAATACATCCTGAATAGGATTTCTGTGCAAAAACAGACATCTATAAAGGAATTTTTATGATTATTTTTAAATATTATTTTTAAATTTTCTTTTTATTTTCCATATTTATTTCCTTTCAACTGCTATATTCTTCAATTAGAATAAAATATTTATAATTATGTTTCAAAAATATGTATTAATATCATTTTGTCCCTGATACTAAAAGTTAATCATGAAAATAAAAAAATAAATACAAAAAAAGTACATACAATGGTTTCAATTAATATCATTAATTTATATTACAAAAAGCTATTTTTTTTTTAATATTATTTTAGCGAGTTAGATGGTTAGCTTTTCAACACTTCCTTTAACACTTTGAGGAACATTGGTTTCACAACCCAAATAGCCCTGTGAACCAGGATAAAACTTGATTTTTTTAAAAAATCATATTTATAAAAATATATTACCTTGAACAGTGAAATTTGATGCTTGTATCAAAATATGTCTATAAAACACAAAAATGCAATAAAAAAAATATATGTTTATTGGTACTTTTTCAAAATAAAAATAAAAATAAAAAAAGAACTAAAAAAATGCAAACTGCCAAAAAAAAACGCCACTGTTTGTAAAAAAAATAATCAGAGGAAATTATTAAAATTTTTACATTTATATACATTGTTATTCCCAGTACTTCATTTCTGCATGGTACTTTTCGAAGCACTCTCCAACGCAAAGTGGAATCTTGCATTGTTTGCACTCAAATCTGGTGTCCTTCCGGGCTGCCTTCCCAGTCTTGTGCTTTGCACTATCTGCACAAACTTTGCACCTTTTTTGCACTGCTTTTCCACTTTCTGGGGCTATTTTATAGCAGTAGTGCTTCCCAAGTAGCCTGGCAACATCAGTTTTCGAAGTTGTTTCTTTTTCAGAGTGTTCAATGCTTGCCTGATTGAGCAACTCCCCACCGGCAGCCAGATAGAAGTCCTTCAGACTTATTTTTTTATCAGGATTTGCTTTATTGTAAATGATGTTGCCATTTACAAAACAAAGTGAAAAAAGATGGAAGAATATTTTTTTCCACCATTTCAATGTTTTCCTGCTAAAAGAATAATATGCCATCATCTGATCGCTCCGGTCCACTCCTACCTTCCCCTTGTTGTAATCGATGACAGCATCAATCTTGAACAACTCTTCTCTGGTTGGGGTTTTGGGCTTGACTGGCATCATTTTACCTTCATGGACAGTGGAGAGCATGAAAACATCTCTAACATCTTTCCATTTGATGGCTAAAAGATGCTTTCTTCTCATCTTTATAATCTCTCCCTCTTTAGTTTTTGGGAAAATTCGGTTTTTGGCATCGTTTTCCTGGAAGGCATAACTGTGCCAACAGCTAGGGTCTTTTTTTCCCAAAGTTTATCAAATAACTCAGGAGAGGAAAACCACCTATCAAAATAGATATGATAGCCTTGTCCATAAAACCTCTTTGCCAGCCTGTCCACGAGGTTCGGAATGGAGTTGTGCTCTGGCTGCTCAGGATCCTTGCCAGTGTAGATATCAAGATTGTAAGCGTATCCAGATACAGCTTCACAAATCTGGAATATCTTGATGCCATATTTATGAGGTTTTCCTTTTATATACACTCGAAAACCCACACGTCCTCTGAATGGACACATCGCCTCATCAATAGTGAGATTTTGCTGAGGAGTGTAGGCATTCCCAAAAGAATATATGAGGGATTCCAAAACTGGTCTTATTTTGAAGAGTCTGTCATGCCCTGGTTTTCCATATTCAATGTATTTTGAATTGTCATTCAAATGTAGCATTGACAAAATTCTCATAAATAGTGTCCTTGGCATATTTATGGACTGGCAAAAGGCATTCTTCAGGAATCCGTGAGTAGACCAGTAGTCTTTCATCCCAGGCTTCTTCACCAAAGACATGTGTATGATGACACAGAAAAAGAGCTTTATGTGTGCCACTGACACAGCCTTCCACTTAGCCAGCATGCCATGAGGCTTGAGAGGACCCTTCTTGGACTCCCGATCAATAATACTCCTGGCATATCGGTTTGTTTCCTCTTTGATGCTTTTGAAAATATTCTCTGTAAAGAAGAGACTGAACGCATCAAATGCTGAGGAAACATCCCCCACTAAATTTAGTCCAGGGCGGGCGGTGAAAGGGGGAGGAGTTGGGGGCGAGGGATCATCTTTCCTCCAGGTGCCGGCGGCAACATTGGAGCCAGCGGCGGCAGTGGACGTGTCCCGACATGTCGTCAGCATGCGAACTGGAGCTACTTCTAATCGCGGCCGTTTAGCAGGAATTTCTTCCCTTTCTTCCTCCTCAAATTCTAATTCATCGGAGGCTGAATTTTCGTAATCAGGATCCTTCACTTCATCATCAATTTCTGAGCCAGAATCGTAAAGATATTCAAGAATATCTTGAATGTCTTCATCTAAATGAACTTCTGATCCCAAACCTTTTGAAGTGCTAGGTTGATCCAAAGGATTCATTTCAATAACGTTATGAAATTAGAGGCAAAATAACTTAGAAAAAAACGAGCGAAAAGAGATTAGAGATAACAAAAACAAACTTGCCTGTTATCAGTTTGTCAGCAAGCTAGCCAATGAGATTGAGCAACAGATGACTAATTTTTTTGCCTGCCAACAGTATCGTCCTGACATCTAGTGATCATTTTTGTAACTATTCATGATAGGCCGATGATTTGCCGAAGAGATTTCTTGACGTACTGTGTTCTATGATTTTCTATTGATTTTTAAAGTGCCGCGACGTATAAAAACGGGGTTGGTCCGCTAGGCTTAATAGCTTATGACGTATAAAAACGGCGTTGGTCTTCAAAGTGTTAATTCAACCGAAAGCTCTGATCCCTTTGGGGGTTGAATTAAAGAGTTTCAACTGTATTTAAAATCTGGTGCTATAGAGAGGAAGGTGCTATTTAGAGGGGGCACTATAGACAGGTTTAACTGTAAAGGCATCCAAAATAATTTAAATTTCTTATAAGTTACCAGATTGACATAGTGAGAAGGGTTGAATTTAATTCTTTAAATGATGAGGCATAATTTGGATTATCAACATATATAGTCACGACCGTCATGGGCCGGTTCTGTCACGGATGCGCGCGCATCATCATTATGATCATTATCATTATCTAATGATAATAATAATAATTATTATTATTATTATATTATTATTATTATCCCTATATATAGTCACGACCGTCATGGGCCGGTTCTGTCACGGATGCGCGCGCACAGGGAGGTCACGTGCTCGCCGGCAGCCAACGGGCACGCGCCGCCGGCATTACGTCATAGATTATAAACACAAGGTAATAAGGCCAAATCCAAATAAATAGTGTGTGACATTTCAGTAACAGCGTTGTTACCATCTTCAGACAAAAGTACTGAATGATAGGAAGAATAACTTCTTAGGTCCATTGAAGTCAATAAAATTTCAGTACTTTTGTCTGAAGATGGTAACAACGCTGAAACGTCACACACTATTTATTTATTTGGTCTTATTACCTTGTGTTTCTACGTTACAAGTTATGGTTAAAGCTTTATATTTTGATTTATTATCCTTTTATCATATCTTAAAAGCATTAACACAGAGATGAGGTGGAGAATTTGTTTTTTGTTAGAACCTGTTTATATTTTCCATTGTTAATAACAGAAGCTAGAGGTTGCTTGAGAGGTACCTAATAAAAGTTATTTTTGAACAGAAGACACCAGCTTCCAATCATGATAATCATTTAAAAAATGATTTGATGAATCCATTGATGAGCTCTACTCTTCCCCGGCAGACACCATCAACAAGCTTTACAAGCTTGATACCTTAGTGTGATTGAGTGGAGATAAGAAAGAAGAAGAGATTTTAAAAATGGTGAATCAGATGGGATTAGACATTTGCAACTGCCAGTAATTAGTGTTCTTAAAACTTCCAGTTAAAATTGGTTCATTTTTAGTCATTTTGAATAAACTTTTGTATAGTTGATATTTAACACAATATTGACAGGAATTCATCTTTTTGCTTGTTTAATTGTACACAATTCTTAATGCTCTTTTTTTTTTATTATCTTTTAACTTTTCCAAACCTGAAAACTACTACCATATGCTGCAATATTTGATAACTTTTTTTTTTTTCAAATCAAATATCTTTTAAAATTTCCCATATTTTATAGCCTTTTTTAAATAAACAATTATGTATTATGATTTATAATTTGAAGATAAATCAAATTTATTATTTAAAAAATATTAATTTTTGAAAAATATTACCAAATTTAAAACCCTTGTCTAATTATGAAAATCTGAAGATGACAAATACATATAACACAATTTTGATAACTTACCTTTCCGATGCGATCATTTTTGGAATATGGTTGATAGGGCATATCTTTAAAATGTTCAGGTAAGCCACATGGCCCCCATCCACCTTGGTTGATCTGGAGGGGTGGCAAAATCAAGAAAGGTGGTTCTTCTGGCCCTGAATCCTCGTCATCTTGAACATAGAAATCATGTTTTGAATCTTGTTCCAAGTTCCCATCATTTTCTTGAGAAATATTTTCATCGTCTAGACTCAAATTGTTAACATTTAAGGAATCAACATCATTTTGATCTAGTTCAACTTGATCAGAATTTTCATTATGAACTTCCATTATGTATAATCAAAATACTAAAAGGCTTATATATTTTAATCTTTGTTTTTAAAAAAATCTAAAACACGAGTTCATAGTCAACAAGGGCTGGGTCAATACCTAATTAAATTTATATCACAGAAAAATAATCGGTATAAAACAGATAAATATTTTTAAAACGCTTTTTAAAAATTATTTATTTTGAAATTATATTTTAAAATAAAAATATTAAATTTTATAAATTAGGAATAAATATTATACCACGTTTTTTTTTTTTAAGATGCTTTAATTGTCTTACATACACTATTAAAGCTGGGAATACCTGTGAATATCTGTGAAAGCGCGAGATAATTAATTCTGCGACCACTGATGGCATCGCACCGCCGAGTGTATAATCCGCTAGATTATTTTTTCAATAGAACTATTTTCGCCACCATTGAGTAGGCCAAAATTGGAATAATACATTCAGTGGCGTTTTCACGCGACAGCAAAAATGAGTTTCCTACCCTGTATCGGAGAAAATATAGGTAACCCAGGTTCCCCCAGTGAAATTGAACTGGGATCAGGTGATTAAATTAAAATGCAATTTCACATTTGTAGTTTTTTTTTTTTCAGATAGTTAAGCGTTCTCACGCAACTCTGGCCTTAAATACTCTTTTCATGATTTTTCAGGATGTCTGAAAGACCAGATTTTCTGGTCGTTTTGATACAGCTTGCACCACTCTGATGAGGGCCAAAAGCCCTAAACGCGTACCTGGTTTCGCTTTTCTTAATTAATCAAGAATGAGTATTTGGATAATTCTAAAATAATTAAAAATCAACTATTAGATTATATTTATTTCCAACAGATAGCGCAAAGGGGGTCGGTGGAAGGCTGGTTAAACCGTTTGGTTTTCGACCACTACGACCCGTTTCGTGTTTCGTTGATTCCCTATTGGACACTTTTTTCTGTTTAAAAAAAATGCTCCAATGGCCCCGATTCTTGCAAAAGTCCAACCCCACCAGCGAGTGCAAGTAACCAAACAGGGCTCTGGCACATTTGTAAGTGCAAAGTCGAACTGCTTTTCACATGTGTAGACATGTGGTGCGCTTACAGTAAAAAGCAGTCGCTATCTACCCACCGTGATTATCATGGCCTGTACCACGTGTACTAGGGATAAGCAAAAAAAAAAAAAAGATAGCGCAAAAGGTCAGCAACTTTTAGTTGCAAGATCAGGAGATGCCCTTTTCTTATTCTACCCACCTGAACCCTGTACAATTTCACTTTTGTGCTATTTTCACATAGATATTTGATTTATAGAAGCATCTCAGCGCAAAGTATTTAAACCAGCGCCATATCAAGTCAAATGGTTGCTCTGTCCCTGTATAACTTTTACAAGGAAGTAAGCAGGAAAACGAACTTAGAGTGTGTGTAAGACCAGTGTGATATTTTTATATTTTTCCAGTTTATTATCTTCTCTTTTTGTTTTTCTCACTTTCTACATCTCTTTAATTAAATTTCTCTTCTCCAGGTGGTTCAAATCAAATCTTCCTAGGATTTTTATTTATCCTTCAGAAAAGAGAGCCAAGAATCTTATTTGTGTATAAACAAAATGCCCTAAGGGAGATGTCATTATCTCGACTTTTAATCTTTTACAGGGGAAAATGAAAATTATCTTGGAAAATCCTACAACTGTTATCTGACATTTGTTGGTATCGGCGAGGAGCGAACCCCATGGTGCAAAGAGATTGTTTGATTGTTTCAGAGAAGCTACCAAATAATTCAACAAGACCTGACATGATATAATGTTTTTTTTCTTTCTCCCCTTGCCTTAATCTCTTTTATATTTCGGTTTCTATGAATGAAAATACTGTAAAAAAAGCTACTCTTCAAAATTCTTATAACCTTTTTTATCAGCTGAGAAATTATTTTATAAAGACAAAAAATCTTAGTGCATTTTTTAAAAATTCATTTATTTTGTTTTTTTTTTCTCCTCAGATTTACCCTTTCACATATGCTTTTGAGCTCAATTGTCTTAATTATTATTGGAAATATTAAAGAATGACTCGTTAAAGCAGAGTGCCAATTGATTTATTGGTTATACAAGTTTAGAGAAAATCAAAAGAGGGATAGAATGACAGTTGTAAACAGCCAGCAGCAGGCAGGCAGGAAATAGGGGTAAGTAGCGACGTCACACATGGTATAGGTGGCGCCGCCTCAGTGTACATGTGCCGAAGGTCAACTTGGGATGAAACGGCGACTCTATAAATTTCACATTTCTAACAATTATAATGTAAAAATTTCGTTATCTTTATATTGATTGTGATTAGCTTTTGCTTTTTTACCTTCATTTTGGTGAATCCGTGGTAAATCCATATATAATAAATTTCCTTTCCTCCAATTTACCCAGACTAATCTATTTGTTAGCTTGATTGTCTTTATATTGTAGCGTAGAAATCAAGTCTTGAAATATCCTAAGATGTAAAAGTATTTATTGATGACGTCACAGCGACGAGTCGACAATTATTAACAAGTCAGCCAAAACTATATACAGCTAGAGAATTTATTTTTTTTTTTTATTTAAGTAACCCAGGTTCCTGGGACAGCTAGAGAATCTTAAGCAAGCAAGCAAAGAAATATTTTAAAGATGATTTCACAAATACAGATTAATATATATTTTTATAATCTGTTGAATATATTTTCATTGAATAATATTAAATTAAATAATAAAATATTTCTTCGCCACAATATAATTTTTCCTGTATATAAATATCATATTACCATTAAGGTACTATTACTTTTTCCTGCATGTATCCTACATCTCTGATTGGAGAATCTGTATAAGAATAAAAGGTTTCAATAAAGCTTTTTGTTGTTGTTGTTTCATAGGAGCATAGGTCGAAATCGAAATAAACGTCGAAAACTAGACGCCATCTATTGACCATCGCCGCAAACTAGCGTCCTCAGGTCGGTGACAAAGTCGTAACGCCAGCTTCGACAAACGTTTGAAAGCTTTGGCTTTTGACGTTTATTTTGATGGGAGATGCGTCTTATGCTTCTATAGATCATTTTCCTCCCAAGAAATTTTCATATATATGTTTATCATTATGAAAAATATACATTTTTGTTCATGGTATTAATTAAACTTTTTAATTAAAAATTATATATATGTATGTTGTGTGATTTGATAAGCAGAGTCGTGGGTTGTGTGAAAAGTGGTATGAACGCACACAGGAGACAGGATTCAGGAACAAACATCCATGAGATCGGAGAGGGGGAAAACAAGACCCAAGGACCACCATGGGAACAACTGGCGTGGAGAGCACCTCAGTGAGAAGTTTCCCATGATCATCAATGCTTTTAAACTCTTCTCAGTAGTATAAATTAGTCCCCGGGGGGGGGGGGAGGGGGTTAGGGTTAGGCGGGGAATTCCCGGAAATGTTTGTTTTAGAAGGCTGGAGATATGGTCACTTAGAGATATTCAGAGAAGTAATTTTTTTATTCCCTTCTCCTCATACTCTTCTACACAGGCTATCTTTATTTAAATATTTCTAAATATTTATCAAATATATATTTTTTTAAATGCATGATGTTTTACATAATGCCTTTGAATCTTCTGAGTTTTTGGAAATAAAATCACACGAAAGCAATATTTGATGGTGAAGTTTAGATTTATGATAGGCATTGGTGTCATTCTAAATAACTTTCTTTATTATCATTCATAATATTGAATTTACCTCTAATATATCCTAAATTTGAAAGGTGAAATTTCCTATGTGGAAATAATACCTTGAAAATATCAGAACTGAAACTTATAAAACATTGGAATTAATTGCATGCATATGGTGAGAGGCAATGAAAGATTTACCAAAGGGATACTTAATCTTAACAAATACATTTATAATAAAATATTGATAACACATCTGTATTCCCTCACTGTGGTCCCAAACATAATATATTATTTATTTAAATACAATGATCCAAATAACCCTCCCGTTTACCTAGAAATTATTTTCATAAGTAATCTATCCCTCTCAGAACTTTTCAACTTGATATTAAAATCTCAAGGTTTGCTCAAGGTTCATTTGCTAGTTTCTCTCTCTATATATGTCGTAACTGTCGTGGTCGAATGAAAGGGCGCGACCGTTGTGCCGGTATGCGTAAAAAAATACTTGTTCGACACTCGTGAGCGCGCGCGCACGCGGCGGAGGCGTGGCCTGCCCCGCGCGCGCTGGCTCCCAGATTTATTTTGTGCAGATTTATACATGGATGAATTTGTATTTACAATTTAACATAATAATTATGGTTAAAATAAATTATACATTTTGGGTATTATACAAATTATGACAGATGGAACCTGTGTGGGATAAATAATTTTAAAAATGATTTTTAAATTATTTAGTTGAGATTGGGAGGCAATTTTATAAATTGAATTCTGATATTATGGTACAAAAATTAAAAAAATTGTGTGATATTATACTAAAAATATATACAAGTATAGATGAAAACAAAATTAAATATGATATATAATACATAAGGTAATAACGTTTTAATTGTTTTAAATGTAGCCGGATACGAACCTGTGTGATGTGGCTACGACTGTGTATCTGTTTGTGGGAGTGTTCTGGGCGTGAGATAATGTCCTGCGCTGGAGTGTTGATGGATTAATGATGGGCTGAGCGTCCTTCTCTGTACCGTACTATCCATACGGAATGTAAGAAAAGGGGTGTTGAAAAGGTGCTCAGGGATGAAAATGAATGAAGACTTGGGCCGTGGCGAACAATTTGGTAGGATGATCCAAATTGGGCCACTGGAGTCCTCGGAAGGTTTCTCGTTTGGGATGGAGGTTGTCATGTCAATGAAGTGTGTAGCGCAAGGAAAATATATCTTGATGTTGGTGTGTGAACATAACGGTTTATTGCAAATGGTCAGAGGGCAACGTGCTGAATCCTGTGACGTACATCCTGAACGGATCGTTTCAAGACGGGTCTGTGACTATCAGTAATCCTGCTGACACGTTAAAAGGAAATGAATTTGGGAAAACTATCAGTTCGGGGTGGTCAATGGGCAACAAAGGTGGGGTTATTCTAATTCAAAAAAGAGTTCTGCCATTTTATATAGGAACTCCTGACGATAGAATCTTATGGGGAGTCATCAATCCTAATGTCGTGTTCACCATCTTTTTCTGAGGGATTAATGAAGTCCTTGAAGGTGTTCCAAAAGACTATCGAAAGCTCTTCAAGACAATGAATCAAGATTGATTGAATTTGTCTTAATCGGGACGACGGCAATAAATAAATCAGCAAATGTATAATCGTCACGGAGACGTTTGGGTTAATACACGCCATTGTTAGGAGGGATAGAAAAAATATTGGGAATTGTTTAATCCTATTGAAATATTTAAATATAAGCAACGGTACAAACGTATTTTTGCTTATAAATGACCTATTTTCTAATTTCGCATTGTCACAGTTACTAAGGAGAGCACTGAATTGAGGGCTAATTTGTGGAGTATGATTACGTGTTGGTGAGGATGGGAGATTTATCTCCGTTGTAGGGGACGGTTCTAATTGGATATCAGTCTTTGGGATGGTGTCAGGAGTGGAAATGTATCTGGATGTTAATGTTGGTTCGTCATTATCTAAGAAAATATCGGGGCTCATGTGATTAAATGGGTTACTTAATGTAGATGCATAATTCTTATAATCATCATGAAATATTTTAGGTGGGAAATGATGGTAAATAAAATGTGATTTTGGCGCGCTATTGTTGTTCGCTGAGTGAGGTGTGAAGATGTACTTAGTTCCTTCGGAATAGTGTTTCAATTTGTTTACGTGGATAATCTCCGTGTCTAAGTTTTGAGCTTGATTAGGTCTATTGATTCTTACTGTATAGGGGGTGTATATATATTGTTTCCCACTTGGCAAATACGCAAGGAGGAAAAGCAGAATGATTGTTTACAAAACAATTTGTTCTCGTTAGGCTTAATTGAATAGAATGTTTTATAATATCTTAAAGAAACAAATGTACTTATCTTTGGTCAGGCAATTATCCCAAGCTTTACAAATGAATTTATTTTATTTCTCCTTACAATAATTATTTAAAGAATTTACAAAAGAATTAAAGCCGCAGCTGAAAGGCATTGTTCTCTAGTGGCGAGCGTTGGTAAGAATGTTCGAGAAGGTGGCGAGCTCCCTCTGGCGGCGCAGCCAGACGGCCTCCCATTGGTCAGCGATGACGTAGCTCTGCTTTCTTACACCGCTGCGTGCTGCCTTCTGCCACCTATGTTCAGAATAAAACTAAACATACTCCCCTCCTGTGGACGTAGTCCACACACAAGGCAAAAGAAAAGGATCACATAGTGTAGAAAGTTTTTTTTTTTTTAAGAAGAAGAAGAAGAATTAGAATGGCAGAAGTGCAATCTTCGAGATGGGTCTTATTAGATGATGTTGTTTCTCTGTTTGAAGTTCCACAACTCGGACAATGCCATCCGCTCCAGGTGACACCTTGGTGATGCGGCCAAGGCTCCACTGCATTGAAAGCATAGGAATGTCTTTTACCAACACCAAATCTCCAACCTTCACGTTGGAAGAGGGTTTTTTCCATTTGGACCGTTGTTGCAGATTGTTTAGATATTCCTTGGACCATCTTTGCCAGAAAACATCTCTGGCCTTTTGAATTAATTTCCATCTAGTTAAGTAGTTGTCATTAGGGTGATAACTGGGCTCTGGGAGTGCTGTTAATGGTCTTCCAATCAAAAAATGTCCTGGAGTGAGAGGGCTGAAATCATTTGGATCCGAACTCATCGGATACAACGGGCGAGAATTTAAGCACGCTTCAATTTGACTTGTCAGAGTATTGAGTTCTTCAAAATTTAAAACTGCAGATTTTAAACACCTTAGGAGATGATACTTCAATGATTTAATTCCTGCTTCCCAAATGCCGCCGAAGTTTGGAGCAGATGGAGGTATAAAATGCCAAGTGATGTGTTCATTAGCGACATAATTTTGAATTGAAGAATCCTTTACAAGTTGATGTATATTATTCAAAATATTCTTAGCTCCTTTAAAGTTAGTAGCGTTGTCGGTGAAAATATCAGAGGGTTTTCCTCGACGAGAGATGAATCTTCTAAAAGCAGCGAGGAAGGCAGGGGTTGACAGATCTGAAACTATCTCAAGGTGAATTGCCTTCGTTGAGAAACAAATGAATAATGCTATATATGATTTTAATGTTACTTTTGTTCTTATGACATTAGGTTTAGTTATAAATGGTCCTGCGAAGTCTATTCCTGTTTTGCTAAAAGGGCTTGAGGGTATGATTCTATGGATAGGCAGATCTCCCATGATTTGTTTTGACACTTGGCGTTTCGTCTTGAAACATGTCATGCAACGATTAATGAGCTTTTTTACTAGAATTCTACCGGATGGAATCCAGTACTTTTGTCGGATGGCACACAGAGTTAATTGGAGACCAGAATGAAGATGCTCTACGTGGAATTGTTGAACAATCAATTGTATAACGAAATGGTTGTGAGGAAGAATTATTGGATGCTTCTCATTGAATTGCAGGTTGGATTTGCGCAGTCGACCTCCTACACGTAGAATTCCTGATGAATCAATAAATGGGTTTAAGGATAAAAGTTTTGAGTTTGATGGTAGTACTTTGCTTTGATTACAACATTGAATTTCAGTTTTAAATTCTGAACTTTGAATGATTTGAATAAGAGTTCGAATTGAATTATCGAGCTCATTAGAGGACAATTCTTTGTGGTTTATTTTGTCGCTGCTGTGTCTAGCATTGTGGATAAATCTTAGGAGCCATGCCGTAACTCTGCTCAGCTTCCTGAATGTTGAGAATTTAAAAATAAAGTCTAGAATAGGACAAGTAGTGAAATGAACAATCGGAACAGTCTTTCTTTTTTCATGACGAACTTCTTTTGGAAGTTCATATGTGATTGGTAGCGGATCTTGTAAACTTGAGGTTGATAGCCAATCAGGACCATTCCACCAAAGTGAATGGCTTACTAGCTCTGAAGAAGTTATACCTCTGGAGGCGCAATCTGCAGGATTATCCTTGGTAGACACATAGTACCAAGAAGATTGCAGAGTTAGTCGCTGAATTTCTGCAATCCGGTTACCAACAAAAGGTTTCCAATGTTTTGATTCAGATTTTATCCAACATAAAACAATCTGGGAATCTGTCCACAAAATTACTCGGTCAATCTGCAACAGCAATGAGCTGCAAATGGAATCATATAAATTTGAAAGGAGAAGAGCAGCACAAAGCTCCAGACGAGGTATTGACGTTGCCTTCAAGGGAGCGACTTTTGTCTTGGCAGCAATCAATGTGACTTGAACATGACCAGATTTAAAACGAGATTTCATATAAACAACTGATGAATATGCAGATTCGGAAGCATCACAAAATCCATGGAGTTCTAAAGAGTGTATAAGTCCCTTGCAGGAAATATATCTAGGAATTTTAATATGATTTAGCATGGCCAAATCCATTTTCACTCTCCTCCAATGAGAACACAACGATTCAGACAAGGGTTCATCCCAATCCAAATCCTGTTTCCACAAAGTTTGGAACAGAATCTTGAAGCTAATGATCACCGGTGATAACCATCCCAAAGGGTCATAAATTCGAGAAATGTCCGATAACAATTGTCTTTTAGAATATACGTCTTTTAGTGAATTGACTGTAATTGTGAAATTATCCGTGGATGGATTCCAATTTATCCCAAGAATCTTAACAGATGAATTATCTCCGATCATGTGCTTTCAGCGCTTCTGGTACCTCTGAAAGAACCTCAGGGACATTTGACATCCATTTTCTTATGCAAAAGCCACCAGAAAAAATGATTTTCCGGATATCATCAATGAGAACTTTTGCTTCTTCGATTGTTGTTGCGCCAGAAAGTAGGTCGTCTACATAAAAATCAGTTTTTATGATTTTAGATGCCTCTGGGAATGTAAGATCTCTTCTTACGTTCCATTTGGAAACGTCTCTATCTTAGTCCAGTCTAGCTCAACAGTAGTTTATATATGTTAAATATACATACGGCAAATATAGTGTACACCCGGGTTTACATGTGATTTGTTGTTAAATATAGATAATAATAATACCAATACATATTTTTTTTTAAACATTGAATATTAACATTTATTAGTCTTCATGGGGTTTACAAAAAATAAAAATTTTGTATTTATCATTGTGTGACATGAGTAGGCAAAAACAAAAGAAGTTTAATATCCTTCTGCAAATAAAAAAAAGAATTCTATGAAAGAAAATTAATTGAGTGCCTACAATTTGGTATTTCAACCAAGTTACTGCATCTAGATAAGATGATCAATCGATATTAATTAATACCTTTAAGAAAACATAAGGTTGAATCCTTAATTCAACATATATCTTAAATAGTCGAGTCTATCAAAATTTGGTATTTGCCATGGTTTTTACCATGCTTTCTATTTGGACCTTGTTATATCAAAATTTAAGTTGACTTACCAGATCAAGCCCCCATGGCTCCCAGAACGCCCCGCTTGTCCTTTTTCTCCCGATATAAATTCGATCCGGTCCCTCCGAAAACTTGATTAAAACTACCGTTATATTCAAAATAAAGCTTCGAGCTAAGTTCTCAACCTTTACTACAGAGTAATCAAATAATTAATATTCCTCTAGAATATAATAAAAGAGTATATATTAATAATTTAAAAAATAATATATTATTATTTTTAAAAGAGAGAGATATCGAAATAACAAATATAGATGTTTAATCCTTTGAGAAAATTAATATTCTTCTTTTCTTATAAAAGAAAATTTTGAGGTAATAAAAAAATTGGCAAAAATAAGGATAAAAAGATATATAATTTTATCTTTAAATTTAAGGTACTTTCTACTTTAGGAAATTCAAATTAGGCTTTTTATTAAAGGTCTGAGATAACAATAAATTGATTAAATATGAATAATAGAAATATAAATTATTTATTTTAAATTTAAAGTAATTTCTTCTTTTAAGAAATTTAAGTAACTAGACACATCTAATTTCTCTAGTTATGTTTGTGGTTGATTTTATTCATTTTAGAATAAAAATAAATATTAAAGAAAATTTAAATTAACTTTCTTGTCGAGAGATAATTTAGATTAGTAATGAAATAAAATAAAATCTATCATGTTTGCCCCTCTGAGAAACCTACATAATAATTTCTTCTTTAAGAAATTCTAAAAAATACTAAATATGTCCAATCTATCTAAATGTGATATCATAAGTTATATACAAAAATAAAAAAAAAAGGTGAAGAGGTAGGCTGGTTTAACAAAGAAGAATGCTCGAAGTTCCCTTCTTTCTTGTCGAGGCAGCTTCTCCATTGTCCACCAGCTTTCCATTTACACTGTGGGTGAACTTTAAAGGCATAGGCATCATCTCCAACTGAATGTCTTCCCGGTTCCTGGTCTTCCTCTGGTTCTGTTTGCATCGGGCTTCTGGCTACTTAAACAGGGCCGATGTCATCCTCCCCTGGCAGATCTTGGGATACACGTCCAGGGCTGTGTCCTCCCCTGGCAGATCTTGGGATACACGTCCAGGGCTGTGTCCTCCCCTGGCAGATCTTGGGATACACGTCCAGGGCTGTGTCCTCCCCTGGCAGATCTTGGGATACACGTCCAGGGCTGTGTCCTCCCCTGGCAGATCTTGGGATACACGTCCAGGGCTGTGTCCTCCCCTGGCAGATCTTGGGATACACGTCCAGGGCTGTGTCCTCCCCTGGCAGATCTTGGGATACACGTCCAGGGCTGTGGGTCTTCCATCTAGACAACAAACACTCCGGCAAGACACTGTTTATATATATATATGATGTAAATGTTTACATCTTTGTTGGGTCTGTTTGGTGGAAAATCTGGCCCAACAGGAACAGGAGTTCTTTGTCGGTGGCAAGTTGCATCAAGGTACGGATTGCAAGATATGGTGCACACGACATTCCATAAGTTACTGTGAGCAATCTATACTCCAATAAAGATTCCAATGGACTATTTCTCCAGAAGATTCTCTGAAAGTCGAGATCAGAAGAGTTCACTTTTATCTGTCTGTATATTTTCTCAATATCTCCCGTAAAAGCTATAGTATTAGTACGAAACTTCACGAGAATATTGAAAATATCATGCTGCAATTTTGGTCCAGTATGAAGAAAGTCATTTAAGGAGTAATTGTTGCTCGTTTTGCACGATGCATCAAACACTACTCTTAATTTAGTAGTGCTGCTCTGCTCACGCAGAACGCAATGGTGAGGTATATAATAGCACTTGTCTGATGGTTTGTCACGTTCGTTTTTCGGAAAGAGCTCCATGTGGTTGAGAGAAAGGTATTCCATCATGAAATCCTTATATTGCTGAAGAAGATTCGAAGATTTGTACAATTTTCTCTCAAGAGCAAGAAATCGTTTCATGGCATTCTGACGTGAGTCTCCGAGATTAGGCACAGATTTAAACGGTAGACCAACAGAATATCTTCCATCTGTTGATATGCAAAAGTTCTTGTCATAAATGTCCCCGCAACTCTTCTCCTCTTTACTCAATGGAAGAGCGGCAGGAACCGATTCCAATTCAAAGAACATTCGCAGATTATCATTTCCTTGGGATGTTGAGCATAATGAGATATAGCTGTTTCCAGTCTCAGAACTGGAAACATTTCCTGAAAGTATCCATCCTAACTTGGAACTACAGGCAGAGGGTCCTGGATGATTTTGGAATCGTAGTTTTCCTGTATATAAAAATGGGGCTAGGTCTGCACCAATTACTAAATCAATGGGACTTGTTTTATCAAAATTGGGATCTGCTAATAAAGTATTCTTAAGATGAGGCCAATTATCTCTATTTATCAGAAAATTAGGTAAATCAACAGTGATTTGATCGAGTATTATGGATGAAATTTTGAATATTCTATCAGAAAAATGAGGCTTAAATTGAAGAAAAGTCTCACTAGCAGACTGCTGTATTGGTTGGTTACCAATTCCAAAAACTGTGAGTTGGCTCTTTTTAACAGGAAGATTCAACTTTTCACGACAATTTTCTGTTATTAGACTTCTTTGAGAACCAGTATCAATCAAAGCTCTGCATGGATGAAACGATCCATTTTCTGCTCTCACTCTCACGATAGCAGTAGATAATAAGATTGTCTCATTGGGCTTTGTTGTATCACTGAGAAAACATGAAACGCTAGATTGGGCAATTGGACCTATAATTGAAGTGGTATTCAAAGGTTCGGGTTGGAAGGAATGCAAAAGAGTGTGATGTTTTTTGTTGCATGATTTACAATGCATAGTGAATTTACATGACGTTACTCTGTGGTTGGATCGCAAACAATTGAAACAAAGGTTATTGGTTTTGACTATGTTCCATCTTTCAAGGAGAGAACTTTTATGGAACTTGTCACATTTGAATATAGGATGTGAATTTGTGCATAATAGGCATTTATCATCACCTTTTGAAATAGAATTATATACATGTGTTTGTTTCACTACAGATTTATCCTCTTTAGCATAACCTTTTATCGATTGCAAACTTTTTGCTTGTTTTTCAAGAAACATAATACAATTTTTGTAGGATGGAAAGCCATCATCTATCAACGTCAATTCCCATTGCCTTTTCAAATCATCACCTATCTTCCTTTGTAGGAAATGTATTAGAAAGATATCAACAAGTGTATTTCTCTCCAAACCCAGTGATTTCAAATTTCTCATGGCTTCATTACATATATCTAGTAGTTCGAAAATGGCCTTGGAATTTATTAGTTTTAAAGGTTTTAAAGTGAATAATTTTGTACATTGTGAAAAGACAAGTTCTTTTTTGTTATCATATCTGGAGACCAATGTGGCCCAAGCATGGGCATAGTTTTCATCATTAACAGGAAATCCCCTAATAAGTCGTTCAGCGTCTCCAGTAACAGCTGATTGTAAATATTGCAGCTTTTGTGAATCAGTTAGAGCGGTATTGGAATCAATAGACAGAGAAAACAATTGCTTGAAACTAAGCCATTCGTTAACATCACCAGAAAAGGAAGGTAAATTAAATTTAGGAAGTTCTATTTTACTTGTGGTTGGTTGATTTAGATCATCAATTTTGCTTGAACTGGCTGTACAAGATACTTTATTGATATTCGCCACTAAATTTCTAAGATTATCCTTGTATTGCATAACTCTAGAAAAGTAAACTTCATCATCAAATTCAGAAAATGTTAAAAGACTACAATAAGTTTTTTCAATGTTAGATTTTATATCTAAAATATCTTTTTTAAATGTCTGTAAATTTGCATCATCCTTCGATTCAATCATCTTGAGCGAAATTTGTTCAAAATAATCCACTTGTTTGAAATGAAATTCAAGAATATTTAAAGTAGCTTTAAATTTGGCAGCCATTTTTAATTTTTGCTATTATTAATTTTAATAATATATTTCAAAAATGAATTATAATTATTTATATTTAAATAATTATTTAATAGATTTATTCCCGGGTTTCGGCACCAATGTTTTGTTTCCCACTTGGCAAATACGCAAGGAGGAAAAGCAGAATGATTGTTTACAAAACAATTTGTTCTCGTTAGGCTTAATTGAATAGAATGTTTTATAATATCTTAAAGAAACAAATGTACTTATCTTTGGTCAGGCAATTATCCCAAGCTTTACAAATGAATTTATTTTATTTCTCCTTACAATAATTATTTAAAGAATTTACAAAAGAATTAAAGCCGCAGCTGAAAGGCATTGTTCTCTAGTGGCGAGCGTTGGTAAGAATGTTCGAGAAGGTGGCGAGCTCCCTCTGGCGGCGCAGCCAGACGGCCTCCCATTGGTCAGCGATGACGTAGCTCTACTTTCTTACACCGCTGCGCGCTGCCTTCTGCCACCTATGTTCAGAATAAAACTAAACAGGGGGATATCACCTCAATTATCTCATATGGTCCACTGAAGTAAGGCACTAATTTGCCCGTATTGGGGTGTTGGTAAATTTTGGTAAGGACTAGATCGCCTACCTCAAAGTCAGGGGACCTGTAATTTTTATCAAATCTGATCTTATCTAGCTTATGACGTTCTTTGTAACGCTTAGGCGTCTAGAATCAGTGACCGATGGATAAGGATCTAGATGTTGTGACAGTTCTTTCGGCAGGGAGCCGTTCATAAGGTATGATGGGGGAAATCCCGTGACGGAATGAGGGGTATCGTTATATGCCTTAACTACTTTGGATTGGAGCATAGTCCAACTAGCTCTAGGATGTTGAAGATGGAGGAGCCTAAGTTTTCCGGTCAGGGTTGCGTTCAAACGTTCAGATAAACCGTTTGCTTGTGGATGATTGCTGGTAGTGAGCATTGGTTGGATGTTATGGGAGATCAGAAATCTCCTAAACCTCGGTGATGTAAAGGCAGGGGCTCTATCTGTAAGGAGACATCTCGAACAACCATTTTGTAGCACCCTTTTTATTACTTGAATATATGTGGTGGTACTGGTGGAACGAGATGGGAATCGAGTCGCGTGGTCTACTACTACATGCAGGTAATTTTTTGCACTCCCATATCTAGCAAACCCGGCTATAGTGTCCATAGAGACCAGATCGAATGGCAGTGGGGATTCTGGCAATTCGCCCAACTTTCCATACTTCGGTCCCTTTGGGATTTTGCTCATTTGACAGATGTTACAATTCTTAACGAAGGCACGAATGTCTATCGACATTCCGCTCCAAAAGTATTAGGCGGAGATGAACCTAGTCAATTGAGAAATTCCTGGATGGTTGAATTTCTGGTGGGCTTCTCTAAGTATGGTGGGTCGTAAGGATGGCGGAACAACTATTTTGCTCACACCACGTCTGGTGACGGTAGTCAGGCCTGAGGTTTGGTGAACATACTTGGAATTATCCCGAAGCTCACTTTGGTTCATTTTTAATTGCGTGGCGTCAAGAAGGCCACAAAACGGATTTCGGGATAACAGGCCAGCCTCTAGTTGTTTGGTGCCTTTGATGAACTTCACCTGATAGTTGTAGACTGACAATCTCAAACTCTATCGAAAGAGTCTTCCTGTCGGATTTTTGATGTTTTTCAGCCACTGTAAGGCGCAATGATCGGTGAAAATAGTAAAACAATTTCCCGCCAGATAGACCTTGAAACGATCTACTGTTTCAATTATGGCCAGACACTCTAATTCGGTGATGGTATAATTGCGCTCGTATTTGCGCTGAGTGCGGCTATAATATTGTACTGGATATGAGTTTCCATCTGGAGAGAGAGAGATGGAGCTGCTTCAGTACTCCTCCTATCCCTTGCAAAGATGCATCAGAGTACACTTGACAGGGCAAATCTGATTTATAAAGATGGAGAATAGGACCTGATGAAAGTAGTTGTTTGAGTTTGTCAAACGCCCTTTGACAGTCTGACGTCCATTCCCATTTAACGTTCTTTTTCAATAGTTGATTTAGAGGATTTCTAATGCGCGCATAATCTGGAATGAATTTGTGGTAAACATTAATGGCGCCTAGGGGGAATGATTGCAAGGTTTTTACGTTAGTAGGGGGTTTTATGGCATTAATTACATCTATATTCCTAACAAGTGGAGTGCAGGTACCTGAACTAATCTTATATCCCAGGTAGTCAATAGATGTCCTGAAAAACTGGCATTTATTAAGATTTAATTTTATATTTTCTAATTTACAAAAATGAAAAATTTCCTGTAAGTGTCCTAAGTGTTCCTCTAAACTGTTAGAATGGATTATGAAGTCATCAAAATAATGATTAGTAAATGTTAATTTGTGTTTCTGTATCAATTGATTTAACTGCCTTTCGAATATTTGGGGACCTAATTTGAGACCAAATGGAGGTCTATTAAAATGGTATTGCCCCAGGTGGGTTACAAATGAAAGTAGGGGCCCAGATTCGGGATGAATCGGAATTTGCCAGAAGGCGGAGGTTATATCTATGGTGGAAAAGTATTTGGAATTAGATAATTGATCTAGTACTGTTTCTATTAGTGGTATGGGATAATTATCTACAGACATTAATTCGTTAAGTTTTCTAAAATCTACACAAAAACGTTTCGAGCCATTCCCTTTTCTAGCAAGTGTTACGGGAGCGGCATATGGGCTATTCGATGGTTCTATTATTTCATTTTCTAACATTTTCTCTATTTGATATTTTATTTCAGGGTAATCGCTATATGGTATTCTATATGGTCTTAGTGTTATAATCTTATCACTGTTAGGTATAATTTTAACTGGGTCGATATTTAAAGCAGGTACTGAAAACTTATCGATAGGAAACAACCCAATATTTTCTCTAATAAGATTTTTACATTCATTTATTAGATGTGGATGTGCAACTATATAATTTTCTACATTTATGCTACTATTAAGGTTGTCGTGAGGAAAAGATTGAGTAGTGTGGGGCATGGTATGGTTGTTAGGGTCGGGTTGAATTGTAAAGTTTTTTAATGATGGCGTAAAATAATCTTTAAAACAATATTGTGACTGTTCTAACATGATATTATCCTGATATATATTTTTTGAAAAAAATCAATAGTTAATCGAAATATCTCCAATGAATTTAAAGAAAAAATGCCAAATGGTAGATCATGATCTATTATATAAAATAACAAGTGTTCCTTAATGGATCCTACAGTAACTAAAATAAATGCAAATCCCACAGGTTGGATATTATGAGATAAATTCCTAATAGTAACATCATTATTTAAAGTTAACATTTTAGTTCCTAATGTTTTGAATTTTCTTAAACAAATAATATTGTGACGAAGAAATAATTTATTAATTAAATTATTCAATGAAACTATTCAACAGATTATATAAATATATATTAATCTTTTATGTAAAATAATTATCAAAATACCTCTTTGCTTGCTTGCTCAAGATTCTCTAGCTGTAAATAGTTTTTTGCTGACTTGTTAATAATTGCCGACTTGTCGCCGTGACGTCATCAATAAATACTTTTACATCTTAGGATATTTCAAGGCTTGATTTCTACGCTACAACTGGTGAAGAAGCTGGATCGATACCCATTCAGAAAAAAACGTAAAATTGATTCGGTTGAGCAAGAAGAAACAACCATGACCATCAAGAAAGAAGCAACAAATCAGGTAGGTTCATTTTTTATACAACATCTACCTAGAAACCCCTCAATGTTCTCTGGTGAGGGTTCTGAAGATCCCCATAACTGGTTGAAAAAGTATGAACGTGTGGCGAAGCATAACCAATGGGATGAAACACTTTGTCTCGCCAACGTTTACTTTTATTTGACCGGCACTGCTCTCAAATGGTTTGAGAACAATGAGGAGAGCATCCTGACATGGACGGAGTTCATGTCCCAGTTAAAATCAGTTTTCGGAAAAAACGAAAACTTGAGGTTACGAGCAGAGAAAACCTTAAAAACTCGCGCACAATTAAAAGGTGAAAGCACCGAATTTTATATTCAAGACGTCCTGCGCCTCTGCAAAGAGGTAGACCCTCATATGAATGAGCAAGATAAAATATCCCATTTGATGAAAGGGATAGCAGAGGAGCTCTACCAGGCACTTCTCCCAAGAGATGCACATACCACTCAACAATTCGTCACCGAGTGTCGCCGCATTGAAGCGCTACATTGTAAGCGAGTTACCCCAACCAGGTACGAGCGACTACCAAATGTGGCGTCTCTCAGTGATCATGATGACAGGGCAGATCTGTCATCTATGATTAGGCAAATAGTTCGCGAGGAGGTACAGCGAGCATTAGCCTCTCCTAGAGAAGAACCAGAAATTTCTGCAATTGAACATATGGTGCAGCAAGAATTTGAAAAAACAATTGCGCCAATTTCTAGAAGTGTCCCTCAAAATAGAGCGCCAAGGCCATTACCAAGCCCTAGGTACGAGTTCCAACCCAGAAATTTCCAACCTAGACCGCAGCAGCCAAAACAATTAAACGGAAGACGCGATACCAACGAATGGCGAACCACGGAAGGTAAGCCAATCTGTTTCCACTGCGGACGCCCTGGCCACGTCGTGCGCTATTGCCGTGACAGGAGGAGAGAATATGAAGGAGAACAAACTTGGAATTACAAACAGAGAGATAGGCTAGAGCCTAGAACATTCTATAATTCTCGGAGCAGCCAAGAGCCCAACGACGACCTGCCAAGAGAAAATAGACGCCGCTACCGAAGCCCCTCTCCTCACACTGGCCGAAAAGGACAATATTCGTCTCCTGATAGAAGAGCCAGCCAGTCGCCTCGCCGTTCCCGTCAGGAAAACTAGAAGATGCGTCCTATTTTGGAGGTAAGGCCGCAAAATTTATAAATCCTCCCTTATCGACTACATTAGAATTAAAAGAAAATTACATAGACATTAAAATAGAAGGAAAAATGACGCGTGCCCTCGTCGACTCAGGAGCCTCATATTCTGTCATTTCTGAGAGGTTCAGACTCAAACTAAAAAAAATAATGTTTGCCGAAACTGACGTCACATTACGAGTAGCCAACGGTAAAATTGTAAGACCAAAAGGACGCTGCACACTGAAACTGGACTTGAATGGACTACAGGAAAGCTTTGAATTTGTCGTTATGGAAGACTGTAGTCACGAAGTTATTCTTGGTTGGGACTTTTTGAAGTTATCTAGGGCGATAATTGATTCAGCTGACGACACACTCTTCTTAGAGAAAAATGTCTTTTTGAGGATACCCCTAAGAACAGCTCACCTCTCTACTCGGAATTGGAATATAGAATCGAACCCGCCTCTATTCAGTTAATAGAAGTAGCAAGTCGTTACATTCCTAATGACGCAATTGTGGTGGCAGAATGTCGAAAAGAGCTATTGCTGGAAAGAGAACTAACGGCTCCCTCCTCTGTCATTTCACTTACCAATAACCGAGGTAAACTTTGGGTGGTGAATTGGAGTCCATATCCGAAACTAATCCCACAGGGGATGCATGTAGCCGATAGTGCTGTCATCGAAGATAGTCAATTATGTACTCTAGCCGATTGTGACCAAGTTGAAACAGAGGCGGAACATTCTGAAGACCCAAAAACCTCGGAATTTTTTATAGATGATTCGCTTGATGAATCTCAAAAAGAAAAATTAAGAAATTTGTTAAAAAACTATACAGATATTTTCGAATTTAATAAAAGAAAACAATTCAAGGACGTCAATGTTAAACACCGAATTAACACTGGAGACCACCTACCGACCAAACAAAGACCTTACCGAGTTGCACCAAGAGAACGCCAAATTATTCAGGATGAGAGGTAAACAAGATGGAAAAACTTGACATCATTCAGCCCTCTGAAAGTCCGTGGGCCTCACCTGTAGTATTGATAAGAAAAAAGGATGGAAGCTGGAGATTCTGCGTCGATTACCGCCGCCTTAACAAAATAACAAAAAAGGATGTCTACCCTCTCCCAAGGATCGACGACACTTTAGACTGCTTACGGGGAGCTAGATTTTATTCTTCCATGGACCTCCAATCAGGGTACTGGCAAATCGACGTAGAAGAATCGGACCGTGAGAAGACAGCATTTATAACTCCAGATGGACTGTACGAGTTCAAAGTAATGCCATTTGGGTTATGTAATGCTCCAGCTACCTTCGAACGAATGATCGATAATCTTCTGAAGGGTCTTAAGTGGACTATTTGCTTGTGTTACCTCGATGACATCATCGTTTTTTCAGATGGCTTTGAAGAACATCTAAGACGCCTTCAACTTGTATTAAATTGCCTTAAGAAAGCCGGATTATGTCTCAATTCCAAGAAATGCAAGTTTGGTGCAAAAACTATCACGGTTCTTGGACATGAGGTGAGTGAAAATGGAATTCGTCCCGACCAAGAAAAGATTCGAGCAGTCCGCGACTTCGCTACGCCAAGGTCATTGAAGGAAGTTAGAAGTTTTCTTGGCCTTTCATCCTACTACCGCCGCTTCATACCCAATTATGCCCACGTAGCCCAACCCTTGAATGACCTTTTGAAGAAAGACTCAGCATTTAATTGGAACCAGGAAGAGCAAAATGCATTTGAAGCTCTCAAGTCAGCGTTAATTTCCGAACCCGCTCTTGGACATTTTGATTACTCATCCATAACCGAAATACACACTGACGCAAGCAACTACGGAATAGGAGCAGTATTAGTGCAGATACAAAAGGGAAAGGAAAGAGCCATTGCTTATGCATCCAGAACCTTAAATAAGGCAGAAAAAAATTATTCAACCACAGAAAGGGAATGCCTTGCCATCATTTGGGCTATCAATAAATTCCGACCATATGTCTTTGGACAGCCGTTCACTATTGTTACAGACCACCACTCTTTGTGCTGGCTGACCAACCTCAAAGACCCATGTGGGAGGTTAGCAAGATGGGCACTTCGGCTGCAAGAGTTTGACGTCACTGTCGTGTATAAGAGCGGAAGGAAACATCAGGACGCAGACTGCTTATCAAGAAGTCCATTAGAATACAGTGAAGATATGGAGGAAGATATTCCAAGCATAGTGACTTTGCAGAACTTTAGCGAAGAGCAGATGAATGATCAAGCTCTTAGAAAAATTGCTGACCAATTACAAAGTACTCCTAATAATACCTTTGTAAAAATCGATAACACGCTCTACAGAAAAAATTATGATCCAATGGGGAAACCATGGCTTTTGGTGGTTCCACGCCATTTAAGGCAGGAATTACTGAAAATTTTCCATGATTCACCCACTGCTGGTCACCTCGGATTTACTAAAACCTATGACCGAATAAGAAAAAAGTATTACTGGCCCGGAATGTATAGAACGGTTAGAAAGTATGTGGCACACTGTTCAGATTGTCAGAGGCGTAAACATCAGCCCCAACTCCCCTCAGGGCACTTACAGCCAATACCTGTTCCTGAAGTTGCTTTTGAAAAGGTAGGAATGGATCTCCTGGGGAGATTTCCAACATCAGAAGGTGGCAACCGTTGGATTATTGTATGTACGGACTACCTAACGAAATATGCGATAACTAAAGCCCTACCCACAAGTGAATCCATGGAAGTTGCCAAATTCTTCATTGAAGATGTCATCCTAAAGCACGGCGCGCCGAGGGAATTAATCACGGATAGAGGAAGGAACTTCACATCTTCAATGATAAGTGATCTGAACAACCAGTGCAGAATAACCCATCGGAAGACGACCGCCTATCACCCCCAGACAAACGGCCTCACGGAGAGGTTGAATAAGACCATAGCAGACATGCTGTCCATGTATGTAGATGTCAACCAGAAAGATTGGGACAGGATTCTTCCATTCGTTACATTTGCATACAACACAGCAAAACAAGAGTCAACTGGGTTCACCCCATTTTTCCTTGTACACGGGCGTGAAGCCGAGACTCCACTGGACGTGTTATTCCCCAAGTTATTGCCAGAAGACGACGATTTCATCCAAACTCTAGGGGCAAGAGCCGAAGAAGCACGAAAACTGGCACGTATCCACTCCATGAGATCTCAAGATAGCAATAAACAACGCTATGACGCCCATCACAGAAATATAATTTATCAGCCTGGAGATCTTGTATGGATCTTTATCCCTGTGCGTAAAGTGGGATGTTCGGAGAAACTAATGAGACGTTACTTCGGCCCATACAAAGTAACCCGAAAAATATCTGATGTGACCTATGAAGTTGAAACATTCGGAAACCAGCAAGGTCGTCGTAAAACAAAAGATTTAGCTCACATTTGTAGGATGAAACCATATTTAAACCCAGAGGACCAGGAGGACCACCTAGAAGAGGACCCAGAAGATGACTCGACAAACTTCCAGGAAGAAGACATCCCCACTGAACGAACACAACAACCACAGACCCGCGTAGAGATCTCAGGCCCTATCACCCGTTCTCGAGCCTTGAGACTGAGGATGTAAGTCTCCTTCTGAGCATCGGGTCGATGCTCTTTATAGGAGGAGGCTATGTGACGAAGAAATAATTTATTAATTAAATTATTCAATGAAACTATTCAACAGATTATATAAATGTCATAATTTGTATATAACTGTATGCACCTCCGACCTACTATGTATGTACAATGTATGTTTTAAAAAGATTTAATAAAAGAACGAAGGTAACTGGAGCCTTAGAGAAAAACCTAGGAAGTAGGCCTAGAAGAGAGCCCAACTATTAATAAAGTCACAGTTAACCTTCTGACCCCGGAAATCCTAAAAGCTAAGTTTAACGATCAGTATTTCCTGGGCAAGGCCGGTTATATCTTCCGCCAAAGAGATTGGCAAGGGCCAATTAGAAGACAATACCTAAATAGGTCAACCAATAGCCAACGGCCACGTGACATAGTCCCACCAATTAGGAAACAATACCTAAATAGGTCAACCAATAGAAAACGGTCATGTGACATCTTTCGACCAATGGGAAAGAAGATAAGTCTTGGTGTTAAATCGAGAAGCAAGAATAGTAAGTAGTGCTTTCGCTCCCATCGGAACAACACCTAGAGTAGTCGCTCCGCTCCCACCGAGTTCGGATCGAATCTTCGACTTGCTCACCAAGGTAACATCTGCTCTAGAGATCTCTCTCTCAACTCATCCCATAGTCAGGTCGATCATCACCATGTGATCCGAAATTTAATAAGTCAAAAATCGCTCCGTTTTCTCAAGCTTTCTTTCCTCCAAACCAGTTGCCTTTCATTTTCAAACCCCATTACGTGTCCTGATTATTCCTAACTGTATGCTTCACCTTCCACTCAAACGACTGCGTTTCAATCAATCCTCACCATTCTCATCGAACAACAAGAAATCCCGCAACGATATTGTCACATAAATATATATTAATCTTTTATGTAAAATAATTATCAAAATACCTCTTTGCTTGCTTGCTCAAGATTCTCTAGCTGTAAATAGTTTTTTGCTGACTTGCTAATAATTGCCGACTTGTCGCCGTGACGTCATCAATAAATACTTTTACATCTTAGGATATTTCAAGGCTTGATTTCTACGATACAATATTAATGTTAGCGTCAGTATCTATTAGAAATGAAAACAAATGGTTGGCAAGTAGCAACTTGAGAGTCAGGGTACTTACGCCGTTAATGGCGTGTGGGTTGTACTTCTGGTTACTTGGTAGCGCTGTCTCTTGGGTCACGAAAATACCGCGGCGGTGTTGGTAGTCGAGGATGATCGTCACGCTGTCCAAGCAAGTTGGACCGTTGTGGGCACTGATTGTTCCAGTGGGGCCCTTGGCAGTGTTTGTATGGTGTAGGCGGGATGGAGAGAGATCCTCCTGGTAGCTTCTGGGTATGAGGCACTTCTTCGGATGAGCGCCTTAACCGATTGTTTGGGCGTTCTGTGGGAGAGAATATGCCGGGACGACTCGGGGCTCCGCCGATCCCATAGATTCTCCTGGCCAGAGTGAACCATTCCGACAGACTGCTGGGTGTAGCAATCAGCAGGAGATTTCGACTGTATGAGGGCATTCCTTGAGTGAGAGCATTGACCATTTCCTTGCGGTCGATGTTGAGCTGCGTACCTTCTGTATATAGTATGCTTGTAAGCCTTAAGGCCCGCAACGTAGTTGATAGAACTCTTGGTGAGTCGGTGTCTCGGGTGGGGGGTACAGATTCTCAAGGACCTATTTTATTTTCCAGTAGGGTTCATGGAGGTAGTCCATGGATTGGAGTGTTCTCCGGGGCTTTCCCTCTAGCGCTGCCACTACCATGCGGCCTTGTTCATTACAGCTGCTGCTTTGGAATTCCGGGGACTTCTCCAGCTCTCTTAAGAACGATTCCGCAGAACTTGATCCGTCAAATATGGCTGCGGTGGTGGGCGCGTCCTGCCCAAGTTTTCTCACCATCGCTGTTATTGCGTTTATCACCGACTTATTCTCTTGAGCTAACTCGGCCTCTTTCTGGCCTTCTTGTCTCTTTGCCTTGCCCATGCTCTTGAGTTTCTTCTTTTTGTCGACTCTTAACTGTCGTAGCTGTCGTGGTCGAATGGAAGGGCGCGACCGTTGTGTGTGTACGCGTCAAAAAATAACTTGTTCGACACTCGTGAGCGCACGCCACGCGGCGGAGGCGTGGCCTGCCCCGCGCGCGCTGGCTCCCAGATTTATACATGGATGAATTTGTATTTACAATTTAACATAATAATTATGGTGAAAATAAATTATACATTTTGGGTATTATACAAATTATGACATATATATAAGTCAACATATATGTAAGGTTATTAATTTATTTGTTTCTTATACATTTACTTATATTCAACCAATCTGAATTAAATATCAACAAGTATATACAAGTTAAGTCTGGAGAGAAAAGGTTTTTGGCATATTTTCATCAAAGAAAAATATGAGGTGAGTGGCTGACGTTATCTGATCACGGGAGATGTCGGCGAGAAAGAGCTGATCCCACTCGTAGAACTCCAATGGGGTTACTTCAGCTAGTTAGTTGGCCATGACTTCAGCCGAGCTTGTAGCCTGGGCGAAGCGACTGCTCAAGCGTTCCCGAATGAAACGCTTTAGCTGCTCCCAGATGACGTTGTCGCCTTCGTCGGTGTAGATGAGAGGAGAGTGACGTCTGGCTGGAGGGAAAGCCCGAAATCTGGCAGGGAAGGATAGTTAGAGCGGACAATATCGTCCTCTCAATATATCCCCCACTGGACTCGGTGACGGCAGGCGCGAATGATCATATCTCCACAACCAGATTTGCCTTGATCCTGGACCATTGTTCCCATAACATCGGGGTGACGGATTTTCAAGGTCTTTTGAAATTTCAACGATGAACATTTCTAGTCGATCGATGAACAAGTGTGATCGTAGCAGCTTGCTGATGCAGGGAAGTCTTGTAGGAGTTGGTTCTCCCACTTGGTTCAGGACGGCACGGTGTCCTAGTAGGCGTAGTCAGGCGAAGTCGATGGTTTGGTATTGTGTGACGCTGTCGCAGGAGCATGAAGAGAGAGATTTGAAACTAGTGGAAGCAAACCCCAGAGAGGTCACCCGTCAAAACTATTATGTCTACATATAAAGGGAGGCCACAACACAATACTATTATGTCTACATACAAAGTAGGGCCAAAACGGCACCAGAGTTTAAATATTCACGTTTTTTAATTAGCCTTATTTAAAACACTGTCAGACTAAGCATTTTTTTGTTTTTGTATCTCTTTATAGCTGTAAGATATAATGATTAAGGTAGATAGGGGTTAATAGATTTCTCATTATTAGCCAACAATAGCATCAACAATTAGCAAGAATCACCACGTAAAAATGGGTAATCACTGCTCCCCATGCACAAGAAGAAGCCCCAGGGGTGAACAAATCTCCATAGGATCATATGATTATGATCAAATAATCAATAAATATTTTCAACAAGAGTGTGAGATTCTCTCATTCAGAGACAGAAATCTAGAGCCACACCATCGGGCTAAAAAAGTTAACTTTGGACGAGAGATACTCTATAAAGAGTTCGAAAGCTACGAGAACCCAGAGGTACTCTCGTTCAGAGCATGGAAAAGCATGGAAGAAGATGCTCTTTTTCTAAAAAATATCAAAGAAAGAGAGATTCTCCCCTGTCCACCTTGTACGCCAAAGAGACTTTTCTTCCAGTCATCCGGAACAAGGCCACCATACAAGGTAAGGAAGATGCTTGAAGAAGTGGCAAGCTGCCTTGATCAGTATCGAGCAGACCAATTAAGGAAGGAGTACGCTGCCAAAGAAGGCCAGGAATCGCCAGCGCCGTCGGGAGCTAAAGCGTTCCTCAGAAATTGAACTGAGGAAGCTTGAGGAGGAAGAGAAGGAGTAGGTCAAGTGGTTGCGAGGTATTATCTACAGCTGTAGTCTGTATGTTCTATTATCTAACACTCTGTGTTTGTGTATACAGAAGCGTTCCTGCCCGCACATCTACCAGGAGTACCCCGGGTGGACCGCCACTCCCCCGGTGGTACAACGCTCCTCGCGGTGGCATACCATCGGCCACCGCCACTTGACCTATTCTCTTCTTCCTCCATGCCGCACAACCATCGTGCCACCGCATCTCATTTCCATCGTTGCTCCTAGACGTCCTAGCATTTTCCATTGTTGCCATCTTGGTACTGCTATCTACCATTGAAACCTTCTCTCCTTCCAAAAACCAGCCGTTTTCTTTGTCAATAAGTTCAACTGAGGAAAACATGGCAATCAGACTTCGACGAATAATCATTTTACATAACAAACACATGGCTGAATTTTCCATATTCACCAGAGCGCCATCAGTATTTAAATTGCCTTAAGGATCGAGGTATGCTACGTACCAGATTGAAGAAATGGAGCAAAAAGTTAAGAGGATGGTACCGTTGAATTGGTTTCTATATGGAACAAAATGGAAAGCCTCTTCACCTTTTCCTTTATTAGAAGCCAAAACTTCTAATCGACCAGAAATTGAATGTTGCGAGAGAAATTCTAAGTAACACACATCTAGCACAAATGTCTCAGATTCTTATAGCACAAAGGAGCATTTAATCAAGATCTTTCAGTCACCTGCGGAAATATTTTCACAGTTCACTGTTCTTTGCGAGTAAAGGCTTTGAAATATTCCAACTTCGTAATGCTGCGAAAACAGTCATATTAGGATCACTGGCCAATGCGATAAGTTCCTTAATTATATTGTAACTTAATATTATCGAAGAAAAAACACTACTATCGCCATGATTGGGTAGGAAAAAAAAATAGGAATGAGATTTTGAGAAGGAACTGAAGTTCAACGCTATACAAGAGAAAACATCCAAGCTTCAAAATATGTGGACAAAGATCCAAAAGGTTTCTTTAGAACACTTTTAAAATCGTTACATAGTTTTTCACTTCCTGTGAGATATAAAATAAAGTTTAGAAGAATTTTTAAGTCTAAATGGATAATTTTTAGCTCCCCCAAGAATTGAACACATTTCATAAATATATTTTATTAAAGAAAATTGTCTTTAATATTTTATTAAATTTTATTTTTCCTTTAAAATAATAATCTCCGAAGAACTTTAGAAAAAAATATTCTAGCTAAAATACTTCATTAAAGAATAACCAAAGTTCAAATATTCAAATTAATATAAAATTTTTAATTAAAATTTTAGTGTGGTGTAAAAACTTTAGAGGTGGTGATAAATGGATCCCAGGGAAAATTGTGGGCAAGAAGGGAACTAGAGTCTACACCATTTTGATCCACGGACAGGTAAAGGCCTATCACAGGGATCAAATTAGAAAAAGGTGGAGGAATGGTGAAGAAGATTAGAGTGGAGATGGAGAGCGTCAACCCGAGCACTCAAGAGGAGCAGGCCCCAGTGCCATAATCTCGGAGGTTGTACGAGACAGAGGTTATATGGAGTCGCTGTCGCCAGGACTAACTAGCCAGCGGTCGGATCAAGATTCAGAGGTTCAGAGTGATACAGACCTTGGAAAATCATTGGAGCCTCTTCGCTCGCTGGACCCCGAGGCCATGAGAGAGGAAGGTCCTGTCCAAAGGCGGAACCCACCTCGAGCCAGGAGACCTCCTGTGAGATTTCGTGTTTGAAGAGAGAAGATGGTGATATATAGCTAGCAATAAATATGTATATATATGTTTCTATGAAAATGTTAATCTGCAAGACGCAGGTTATCATCATCCCCTTTTGATTTGTTTTTGTCACTTTTGGCGTTTTGCAAATAAACAACAAAAGTTGTATCAGACATTATAAAGACAATACAGATTTTCTAATAATAAAAGTGTACAAAGATTTTGCAAAAATAAAGTGTATGTGTCATAAAATAAAAATTATTCTAGAATTTCTAATAATTTTGATCATCGAGTATTCTTAATTATATTCACTGAATGCTATAATTTGAGTGTTTGGTTCTTTTTTTTTTTAATGACTCTAAATCTTCTGGCATGAAACAAGTTCAGCCCAATGTATTCATCTTGCAAAAGAGAAGCTATGAAATTCAAATTTTCTATATTATAAAACCATATTAAAAATAAAATTGTATTTATTCAATCACTAAGGATTTCTCATTGATATTTTAAAATATTTGTTTTGACCGACTCTCTCTAATTGACTTATAATTCAAAATAAATAAATAACTTAAATTATTAAATAACTATTTTTCAGAGGTAAACGAGACATTATTTCGAATGCCGAAAATCTTAAAATTGATATTTTCCTAAAATTTTGATTAAAAAAATAAACTTTTTAAAGAAAAAATTGATATAATACGCACCAATGAATTTGAAATCGCCAAGAAATCTTTCTATGAAAATATAGTGTGAAAAAGTTACACAACAAACCAAGAAGATAACTCCCAAAAACTATTCAAATGATGAAAAATTAAGAGAGAAAATTTACTATATAAAAATTTTGAATTTATATAAAATGAAAAAGAAGGAACCAGAAAAACTTATAGCATTGATAATTTGGTTTATATTAATTATCAATACCTTTTGTGAATACTAGAAATTAAGAAGGTTGAAAATTAATTAAACTGTCATGAAACTGAGAAATGAAACTTCAGAAAATGAAAATAAATCAAAAATCATGTGCACATTATAAATTTGAAAACGTTACTGAAGATATTTCAATATTCGATTTTATGATGATGTCAAACTCTGCAAATAATCAACACAACTTCTTTAATTTTAAAAATATTTAAATGAGAAATGTTTCGCCACTTTGTTGAATAAGTTTAATATTTTGTGGTAGGAAATATTCACTACTCTTTTTATTGCTTTCAATAAGTGCCAGAATGTGACAAACTTGCATTAGTGGTGTAACTGTGAAGGAAAAAAAAAAACATTGTAAACTTACATAGGTCATAGATGATAATTTAGGATTATAATATATCATAACGCAGAGAGAGAGAGAGTACTCATAGGTGAATCTAAGATAAAATTACAGAGAAAGATTAACACGCTAAAAAAACTACTTTGAAGCAAATCACCTAAAACTAAATGAAACAAAATCCAAGATAATGGTTTTCCGCAACGGCTGCCGGTCTGCACAATCAGACAAATGGTTTTGGGGAAATCAACCCCTAACTGTAACATCAAAAACATACCATAATGTAGAATCAGTCTCTAACATTAAATTAACCCAGTTCTACAAGTAATACATTATATTCCAAAATTTAAAATAAGAATATTTTAAGATGTTTAATCAATAATACAGTATCTATATATATAAAAATGGATGTTTGTTGGTTGGTCCGTTGGTCCGTCCGTGAGTCCGTCCGTGAGTGATAATCTTCTACATCGCTCAACCAATCGTGATGAAACTTTGGGAAGATGTTTAGTATACTACAGGGATGGTTTATGGCTAATTACTCTTTAGAAATAACCTTTCGTTGCATTTCTATTTACAATAAAACGTAAATTCACTCGCAATCTGCGCCCCTCTCGCGGCAGAAGGGGGATGGCGGCGCGCGACGATTGGCTGCCGGCGCAGCACGTGACCTCCCTGCCCCCCCCCCCCCCCCCCCCCACCGAGTAAATGAGATCTCCCGGCTGACGGCCGAGCAGCGCCCTCTAGAACGCGTGACGATTTTGACGGCGCGGGGCGCTCCCGGTTGGACAGTTGCGCGGGGACAGAGTGACCTCGCGGGTGCCCTCCGGGAACTACGTCCATCTTCCATATGTAATATACATTTAATCGTGTAAACCCGGGCGTTGCCCGGGTCATTCGTCTACAAATTCGCAGTAGTTCACTAATTCAAACCAAAATTTCCATACATAGGTAAAATAATACTGGGAAGACTGACATTTATTAATGCAGTGATTATAATCAATGCTTACAATGAAGGGCTATATTGTCTATATATATAAAAATCACCTTCAAATTTTAACGTAACGTTCCATTCTCAATCCCGTTGGGCTTTAGATCGGCTAAAACATTTTTATCTTTATTAGTGAATATTAACTTTACTGTACTGAATAGTTTAGTATAATTTTAATTCAACATATTACAATTTAGCCACTGCAACGCGTGGCCGGGTTCGCTGTGTAGTATACTATCAGGACGATTTCTGGCGAATTATTTTAGAATAATATTTATAGCAATAAATATAGCGAATTTAAGACGTAGTGATTATATTCTGTGTTTGTGCATATATAGATATTTTACAGAAAATGTGAGAACGTTCTATTAGAATATCTCGAAAACAAAAAACAATACATATAAACGAGTTCACTGACATTTATTAATGCAGTGATTATAATGAAGGGCTATATTATCTATATATATAAAATTCACTTTCAAATTTTAGCGTAACGTTCCATTCTCAATCCCGTAGGGCTTTAGATCTGCTAAAACATTTTTATCTTTATAAGTGAATATTGACTTTACTGTACTGAATAGTTTAGTATAATGTTAATTTAACATATTACAATTTAGCCACAGCAGGGCGTGGCCGGGTCCGCTAGTATGACTATAAAATTAATTCAAAGTATCATAAATGTGTATTAACGTTGTTTGAAGACATACAACAGGATTCTCAGAAAGAGAGGACCACTTAAGAGATTAGTTTCACTATTGTGTATAAAATTGAGACAATTCAATATCACTAAGACATTTCAATTTATCTTTTGTTGACTTTGCTTAGAATATTTAATGAAACTGATTCCAATAATTATTAATATATTTATTGATTTACAAGAGAGAGAACAAAATACAAAAGGGAAACTAATATTGAAAAAATGAACTTTTTTCTTCTTTTCGGTTAGCGCCTATTTACCTGTGAGCTTACACACACTCTGTGGAACAATTAATTAATAAATATACAACATATTTCTATAATATATTTTATATATAGCCACTATATACTTCTCCCATCCATATTTCCAAAAATTTTTTTTTTTTTGATTTTTTTATTCTTCTTATTTTTTTATTCTTTCTTATAATCTGTATATATTTACCATATGTATATAATCTTTCTCCATTTTTATTTCCCACTTTCATAGGTTTCTCCGTTTTGTAACCCCAAGGAGAATCCTCTGTAAGACCTGTGTGTCTTAATAAAGGTTTTTGTGTGTGTGTGTGTGTGTATAGCCACTATATATATACAGTTAAACCTGTCTTTGGCGCCCCCTCTAAATAACGCCCGATTTTAAATACGTAGTACCATGCGTTTTATGTTAAAAGTGGCCTGCCTATAGTACCCTATTTTAGTGAGTTCCAAGAAGGGGCGCTATAGACAGGTTTAACTGTAAAAGTGGTGTTATATCTCTATAATATATGAAAGAAAATTGGTATAAGTGATGGGGAGTAAAATTAGTTAAAATGAAAGTAGATAAATATTATATTTTAAGGCATCAAAAAGGTTTTGTATTTTGTAAAAAAATTAGGGCTATAACAAGTTCACGCTGTAGCTTCGGCAGTTACGCGTCTATGAGCGGAACATAGGGGGAAATTTGAAGGTATTAAGATAAGAAAAAGAGAAATGACAGAACCATGTTAAACTTTCATCAAACTTCAAAAAGTAAAAAAAAAAAAATGTATTTTTGAAAATTTTACAATTCTTTTGGTTAATATAATGTAACTTTTTTTAAATGCTAGTACAAATTCGAGTCAATTTGTTTATGTTTTGTGTTAATGGAAGCCATAATGGTTCATCTGGGATGGAAAGAGATTGGTACCAGGCCAGGTCTTGCCAAAAGTAAGCCTAGCGATAATACTTTTATACCTACATTATGTTGGAAAAAAAGAAGAATAGTAAATCAATGATCTTGAAATACTTTTAGACTGACTACACCGTAATATAAAAACTAGAACAAAGGAGTGTTGGTTTTGTTTACAAAATTAGTAATTGTAATGTAAATTGTTAAATGTTCTTTTCTATCTCTCTTTGAAAATAATAAATTTAAAATACTTTCATAAAAGGTAAAATCGCCTAATTCTTTAAAACCACTTCAGCTGTAAGTAAACTTGTTATTTGTTGTTTCATTGTCTGAACCATAAAAGATTCCCAACATGGTAGCAGAGCGTGGTTCTTTTTGAATCGCGGTAAAATATATATATCTATATATATAAAAATGAATGTATGTGTGTCTGTTTGTTTGTTTGTCCTTTATGCCTGACCAAACCACTCATTGGATCGCCATGAAACTTTGGGAAGTTATTTAGTATAGTACTGGGAAGGTTTCTAGTAAATAAAATTTTTGAAATAACTTTTCGCCTAGAAATAATCAAGATAAATATTCTAATTTATCTGTTATAATTCAACAATCTGCTCTAAATATTATCATGATGATACGATGATTTTGTAATGTAGAAAATTAGGAAAGACAAAATTCAGGATGACACGGCAATTTATTTGAGACAAGAATAATGATACAATTCAAAGGCAAGATACTATTCCTTTAACTTCCAATTACCGAGGGAACCAATTAATATTGATTTTATTCAACTTATCGAGTATTTTTCAAGGGACCGGGAAAAATTGTTCACTTTATCGAGAGATTCGTTAAACAAACCTTTACTCGGGGGTAAAACCCGGGCGAAGCCGGGTACATCCATACAAGAATAATGATACAATTCCAAGGCAAGATACTATTCCTTTAACTTCCAATTACCGAGGGAACCAATTAATATTGATTTTATTCAACTTATCGAGTATTTTTCAAGGGACCGGGAAAAAATGTTCACTTTATCGAGAGATTCGTTAGACAAACTTTTACTCGGGTAAAACCCGGGCGAAGCCGGGTACGTCCGCTAGTAAAATATAAATAAAAACAAAAATGGCTGTCAGCGAAGATATCGCAAATATTGTGAGGCTTAAAAATCCTGAAAATTTTTATTTATGGAATTTTTAGATAACAATTATTTTCAAAGCAAATGGCCTTCTAGATATTGTAAATGGAAAATCGTTGTTTGAAGACTTGAAAGATGAAACTGGAAAAGATAAATGGAGCCTAAAAGACGCCAAAGCACAAAAATACATAATGTTAACCATTGAAAAGAATGTTTTAACACATATTCTAAATTGCAAAACTTCAAAAGAAATGTATGAAAAACTAGTAGCCATTTATCAAAGAGAAGATGAGCAATTAAAATGCAAATTACTACAAGAATTTCATGGATTCAAATTTGACAAAAATACAGATATGGCAACAAATATAAGCAGAATGCAAAATTTAGTATTCAAACTAAATAATGTAAAACAAGAAATTGAGGAAAGCTTTGTAATTTCTAAAATATTGAGCATTTTGCCAGACTACTTTAATTACTTCAGCACAGCATGGGACTCGACACCAAAAAGTGAGAAAACGTTAACAAACTTAATATCAAGACTATCACTTGAAGAAACTAAACAAAAAGTAAAGCCTGAAGAGGGAATAGCCATGAGTGCTACTAAAGTAAAGCAGTGCTTTAACTGCCAAAAGAGCGGGCACTTAGCAAAATATTGTAGACTAAATAAAAAATGGTGTACCATCTGTAAAAAGACAAATCATACTCAAGACCAATGCTTCTTTAAGAAATCTCAAAATAAATTCCAGGAAAATATTCCTTGCCGAATTTGTGAAAAGACAAATCATAAAGAAAAGGATTGCTTTTTCAGAAACAAAAAAGAAGAAAAATTGTCCTTTTTTGCAGGAGAGACTTTAAAATGTAAAAATGAGGAATTGCTAGAATTTATTGTAGACAGTGGCTCAACAAGCCATATGATAAATAGTAAAAAGTTTTTACTAGATATGAAGTAGATTAACAATTAATAGGTAATCCCCTAATATTATGTGCAAATCAATAAGCTTGGGGGATAAGTATCTTTCATATACATTTATTTCTAGCTTTCGGGCATAACCACCCTTCGACAGGAAAAATTATAATAGCTACTACAGTTTTCGGATCTAATTTATATTTACATTTGTGAGACGCCCGTGTCCCAAGTGTAATAATTTTTCAAAGATCTCATCCCCTCTCGCGGCAAGCCTCGCATTACACTTGGGACACGGGCGTCTCACAAATGTAAATATAAATTAGATCCGAAAACTGTAGTAGCTATTATAATTTTTCCTGTCGAAGGGTGGTTATGCCCGAAAGCTAGAAATAAATGTATATGAAAGATACTTATCCCCCAAGCTTATTGATTTGCACATGAAGTAGATTGCAACTCAAAAATATCAATAGCAAAAAAGGAAGAAACTCTAATAGCAAAATCAGTCGGAAAAATTCATGGGAAAAAATGTGATCTCAAGGAGGTGATGTTTGTACCAAACTTGACAAATAATTTACTATCGGTAAGTGCCATTACCAGAAATAAAGGCAAAGTCGTCTTTGAAGATGAAAAGGTATTTGTCGTAAAAAATGGAAAAAAAGTTTTAGAAGGAGAAAAACAGGAAAATGGACTCTATACAATAAATATAGAAACAGAAAACCCCGAAATTGAAGAATCTCACCTAACAGCTACCCAAAATGAAGAAATGCTAAAATGGCACAGAAAATGGGTCACATAAGTTTTTCAAGCATAAAACAATTAAAATCTATGGTTAATGGAATAAACATAGAAAAAATAAGTCGAGATGAAATTTGTGAAACATGCATTAAAGCTAAACAGGTAAGAAAGCCATTCAATTCCATTAGAACAAAATCAAAAAGGCCTTTAGAAATAATCCATACAGATGTATGTGGACCTTTAGATCCCACTACCCATGACAACAAAAACTATTTTCTAACATTTCTTGATGACTACACACATTTTTGTCATGTGTATTTGTTACAAAATAAATATGAAGTAAAAGGATATCTGAAAGAATTTATTACAGAAGCAGAAAACCAAATGAATCTAAAAGTTTCAAAAATAAGATGTGACAATGGCGGAGAATATGTAAATGAAGATATAAAATCCTGGTGCAAAGCTAAAGGAATCATTATGGATCTCACCATACCTCACTCACCTCAGCTAAACGGCAAAGCCGAAAGATTAAATAGAACCCTGATGGAGAAAACTAGAGCTATTTCGATTGATTCTGGTGTAGAAAAATACATGTGGGGAGAAGCTGTAAGGGTTTCAGCCTATTTGCTGAACCGAAGCCCTACTCAAGAATTAGAGAAAACCCCTGCAGAACTTTGGTTCAACAAAAGACCAAATTTGTCAAACTTACAACTTTTTGGTTGTGAAGCTTATGTCAAAACCCTAAAACACATAAAGAAATTGGAAGACAGAAGTAAAAAATATACCTTTATAGGTTATGCACCAAATGGTTATCGCCTTTGGGATGAACAAAGCAAACGAATCTTTACAGCTAGAGATGTAATTTTTTTAGATAAAGGGTGTATAAATAAAGAAGAAAAAATACCTATTGTCGAACCAGAAGAAGAATCTGAAGATCAACTAGAATTAAATGAAGAACCAAGTCTACCAGAAGTCTCTGAAGACAAAGAAGATATCCCTACAAAACCAAGTACTTCAAAATATAATCTTAGACCAAGAAGTAGTTTACAAACACCATCAAGATATGAAGACTTCTATTTAGAGCAGGATGGAACAACAGAATCAGCTCTTCTAACTTACTCTGAAGCTATATCTGGTCCAAATCAAGAAAAATGGAAAAAGGCAATAAAAGAAGAAAAAGAGTCTCTTGCCAAAAATGAAGTTTGGGAAATAGTAAAAGAAAATGAAGCGTCAAACAAGAAGATTCTGACCTCTAAATGGCTCTTTAAAGTGAAAGAAGATGGTCGCTACAAAGCAAGACTAGTTGTAAGAGGCATTGAACAAGAAGCAGGCATTGATTATGATGAGACATTCAGTCCAGTTATAAGCACTGTCTCTTTAAGGATATACTTTGCTCTAATGGCTAAGAGAAGGTTTGTTTTTAAAACATTTGACATAAAAACAGCTTTTCTATATGGGTTTTTGGATGAAGAAATATACGTTCAATTGCCAGAAGGTTATAAAGGGAACATATGCAGGTTAAGAAAGGCATTGTATGGTTTAAAGCAAGCCCCATTAAAATGGAATGAAAGATTAAAAACCTTTCTCAAATCCAAAGACTTCATACAACTAAAGCCATGTCTTTTTAAAACCAACAAAGGAAATATGTACCTTGCAATATATGTAGATGATGGTATCTTAATGGGAGATAATGAAGAAGAATTAAATAATATTTTAGAAAAACTATCCCAAGAGTTTGAAGTTAAAATAAACAATGATCCAAGAACTTTTTTGGTAATAGATTTGTGTTTTGAGGAAAAAAATAAAATTTTGCTTTCACAAGAAAATTATGCAAAATCAGTTCTTGAAAGATATAATATGCAAAACTCAAAACCAGTACCCACTCCCATTACAGATGTAGTAAAAGAATTAGACAAAAACTTAGAAATATCAAATGATAACAAATTTCCCTACAGACAAGCAATTGGAAGCCTTTTATATTTGACAAACAAAACTAGACCAGACATGACCTTTGCCACAAATTTTGAAAGCAGGTCAATGCATGATCCTACAACTCAAGATATAATAAACATCAAAAGAACCCTAAGATATTTAAATCACACCACCAATTTAGGCATATCATATGATGGAGAGATGCCATTTGAATTAAATGTGTATTGTGATTCTGACTTTGCTGGAGATATTAAAACTAGAAAAAGTACCACAGGATATGTAGTTTATTTATGTGGAGGTCCCATAAGTTGGTGCTCCAGAAAGCAACCTGTAATTGCCCTTTCAAGCACTGAAGCAGAGTTCATTGCTGCAGCAGATGCATGCAAAGAAGTGTCATACATAAGATCCCTATTAGAATAATTAATTCCAGATAATTTTGATATAAATCTCTATGTTGATAACCAAAGCACTATAAAAATTATAAAATCAGGCCAATTCACCACTAAAACTAAACATATTGATGTCAAATATCATTTTGTGAAAGATCAAGCTCAAAAGTTTAACCTGATATATTGTCCAACAGAACACCAAATTGCAGACATCCTAACAAAACCTCTAGCCAGACCAAAGTTTGACAAATTCAAATCCCTTCTTATGACAACCATTTAAAACATAAGTCAAGTGAAGAAACTGTTAAATGTGATAAGATCACTGATTTAAGAGGGAATGTTGGAAAAAAAGAAGAAGAGTAAATCAATGATCTTGAAATACTTTTAGACTGACAACACCGTAATATAAAAACTAGAACAAAGGAGTGTTGGTTTTGTTTACAAAATTAGTAATTGTAATGTAAATTGTTAAATGTTCTTTTCTATCTCTCTTTGAAAATAATAAATTTAAAATACTTTCATAAAAGGTAAAATCGCCTAATTCTTTAAAACCACTTCAGCTGTAAGTAAACTTGTTATTTGTTGTTTCATTGTCTGAACCATAAAAGATTCCCAACACATTATACCTTCAATTCGAAATATCAAATTTTCTAAAGATTTCTTTAATCATTATAAAAACTATTTCCTTATCATATATATATTCTTGTAAAATTTTATAAACCATGAAATGGCTCTATATTTTTGTAGATTCCTTTTTTTTTTTTTTTTGCAATTATACTTCAGATAAAAATTGTTTTTATTTAATCTTTCCCATTTATTTTATACATTGTGATAGTGTTACTGATTCCAAATATATTCTGGTTCACATGTCACAAGAGCCTTTAAAAACTAGTTATCAAATGATGATAGCTAAGGGTAAAAGAGAAACAAGAGTTCTAATTAGAAAATTAATTATGTGTTAGGTTTTTGCACTATATTTAAGTGCAATGATACTCTACCTATTCTCTATTAAAAAAAATAAATAAAAAACAAGTCTGGGAGAAGAGCTTCTTTATATAAGGATGAACGTACAAGCTTTCAGACAAAACGTCCTTCTGGTACAAAATGACATGAGGGGCAATGATATTTGAGAGTGTATATATGTAGCGGCTCCCATATATTAACATTAATATCATATTAATTGTTGTCATATCAATATAATAAAATAATTATATACATCATTTTAAATATAAAACATAAATCATATAAAATGTAAATATTTATCTATAATATATCAAACACATATATACAAAAAAGAACTTTAACGTGTAATATACACCAATTTAACCCTTCTGATAATTTGTATAAATAAATGTAATTAAAAGTTGATTTTACAATAAATAATTTGTTATATGACTCCGCTTATAAATCAATGCCGCCCACATATATATTGTCATAACCAAAAATGTACATAGCTAGTAACTGTAAATAATACATCGGCAGCTTGGCGAATGTTAAGTACCTAAGCCCCAATAGGTGGCGCGCGCTGTCAGCTCGGCAAGTGTTATGTACCTAAGCTCCGATAGATGGCGGGCGCGCTAGGCGGGAAGTTTGTAAACAATAGTCGCCATCTTGAGGATCGCCAGCCGTTTGGGTCTCTGACATTACTTCCTTAATTTACCATTTTTTTTATCCATTTAACTTAGTCTACCTCTATTTCTTTTTATCCCTCAAACTTATTAACTATTTAAAGTCATCTAATAAATTATTATTTTATTCTACCCAAACGTCACCTTCATTACTGTGACAATATGAATCAATGCCACTCGTTTCATTTAGTACCCATAGAAAGGTGATTTTCTCTAAAAAAGCCTGTACGATCGTTCCCTTATAAAATAATTTCTTCTTACCGACTTGTGTTTCTCCTTCTATACTTTAAAGTGTATATTTGCATATTTGCATATTTGTACACGCTTGTTCGGCGGTACATATACTAAAATTGGAACGATACAGAGAAGATTAGCATGGCCCCTGCGCAAGGATGACACGCAAAATCGTGAAGCGTTCCATATATGCATATTTGCGACTGAAACCGGAGTGGCAAATCATCCAACAATGGAATATGATGATATAACTAATGAAGACATAAATACGTGATTGTTTCTTTTCACAAATAAATAAAACTTCTACTGCCTTTACTGCGATGAAAAAATATATTGGGATGGCTTGGCTCATCAATGAATATCAAGTGATCTCGACAAATATTTCATTAGATTCTCTTTTGACTTTATCATTATTTTTTTATATCAAGGTTAATTATTGTTCAATGGTAGAGTGCTTAATATCAACCTATAAAAAATTGAGACAACACATAATCATATAAATATAAATCACTAGCGGATGTACCCGGCTTCGCCCGGGTTTTACCCGAGTAAAGGTTTGTCTAACGAATCTCTCGATAAAGTGAACATTTTTTCCCGGTCCCTTGAAAAATACTTGATAAGTTGAATAAAATCAATATTAATTGGTTCCCTCGGTATTTGGAAGTTAAAGGAATAGTATCTTGCCTTGGAATTGTATCATTATTCTTGTATGGATGTACCCGGCTTCGCCCGTGTTTTACCCGAGTAAAGGTTTGTCTAACGAATCTCTCGATAAAGTGAACATTATTTCCCGGTCCATTGAAAAATACTCGATAAGTTGAATAAAATCAATATCAATTGGTTCCCTCGGTAATTGGAAGTTAAAGGAATAGTATATTGCCTTGGAATTGTATCATTATTCTTGTCTCAAATAAATTGCCGTGTCATCCTGAATTTTGTCTTTCCTAATTTTCTACATTACAAAATCATCGTATCATCATGATAAGATTTAGAGCAGATTGTTGAATTATAACAGATAAATTAGAATATTTATCTTGATTATTTTTAGGCGAAAAGTTATTTCAAAAAATTTATTTGCTAGAAACCTTCCCAGTACTATACTAAATAACTTCCCAAAGTTTCATGGCGTTCCAATGAGTGGTTTGGTCAGGCATAAAGGACACACACATACATTCATTTTTATATATATAACTAGCGGATGTGTACCCGGCTTCGCCCGGGTTTTATCCGAGTGAAAGTTTGCCTAACGAATATTATATATTATGAAGTATAATAAACAATGTTAAAGATTAGTTTTAATTATTAATCAAGATTGTGTGTGAATATGTGAGAAAGATGTAATATCGTTGTTGTTTTCTTGGCCGACTGTTTTACATATGGTGTTATCTTAAAATTGCTTGTTTTGAATATTTTTTCAGATTGAGTTGAATGAATTGCTGAATTTTTTTTTGTATTTATATATAAATAAAATTAACTCTGTTGATTTTTTGTATTTAATCGATAACAGCGAAGTTACGCATGTTAAAGTTAGGAAAAATATTTTGATGCTAAGCAAAACCTGCTCCATCTCGTTTTACATAAATGTTGAAAATTTGGTCGAAATTGATGCATTGTAACGAAAGTTTTTAGTGAACAACACTTATGAAATTTGCATTTTATTAATATAGATATAGATTTTAGATTTTTATTGTCTTAGAATAATCAAAATAAAGATTGAAAAAATATTTATTTAGCTTTCAATATTTATGATAATGGTGATATTATCTTATTTTCAACAATTAATTATTCAAGAATTTGTAGTTTTCAAGGCTTATTTTAACAGAAAAGTAAAATATTAAAGAGAAACTTCGCTTATCAATTTTGTTTACTGAATAATTCTTCCTTTATCCTGAAGGAAAGTTTTAGAAATGATAACCATTATATATTTAAACAGAAGATTTGACCATTTAATGATCTCTTTTACTCAACAAAAGGTTAATCACAGAATCTCCAAAAGGCGTGGAAATGACAAATAACAAATTCAATAGAATACTTGATGATTGGCGATTTTAGAAGGAAAGATAATGAGTTAGATATCAAAGAACATCAAAACTTCCAGGTTGATGGCCGATTTATGATGAAAGATAACATTCGAATTGATTCTAAACACGGAAAACCTCTTCCCCCTTATTGCAAATAAGAAAAAATCCATTACATCAAAAAGGCAAATATTGAACTACACCTTGAGGATAAAAGCGAAAATGAATGGACGCTTATTGATGAGATTGATAGAAGAACAAATTATAGTTGAATTCAAAGATGGAAGGCTGTCTTCCACCTGAAGCCAACGATTCACCTTCTGATTGAATGGCAGAGACAAAGAAGCTGGTCCTGGATAAAGACAAATATTAGAAAACCCGTTACAAATGAAGGCAGATGTAAAAAGGAGCATGTTGGTCAAAGGTATATTGATTCATTTTCGTTCAAGCATAATTTTAAAAAGAACTTTAAAAAGAAACAATTCCAAATATGGTAAATGGTATGTGAATAAGATAAATTAGTTTTCAGAATCCTGAAAGATATCACAAAATTTATTATAAAGCTATTTCAAAAAATTGCAAACTTTTTATATTTAACTTCATTGTTATAATTTCAAACTCCATGGAAATATTTAGATAATCAAAAATAGAAGTTGAATTGCAGATGAGAGAGAAAACAATACCAGATTTTGTTGTGTTTTAACTTTAAAAGCACACAAAAATATAATAAACTTGAATTTGTTTATTCAAGTATCAAAAAACAAAGCTTTACATATAGAACAAATAATAATGAAGAAGAAGAAAAAAACATTTTAGGAAAAGGCAAAAACAAAACAAAAGTACTGGTCAAATAGAAACATTTAAAATCACAGATTAATATCTTCAACACTTCCCCTTAATCAGATTTCAAATGTCCCTCATACCCAGTAGATATCTCAGCATTTGGAAACGCGGCTTAGGGAGCCCTTTGGCCATAATGTCAACAACTTGATCTTTCCCAGAAATATGTTCTACATTGAAAATACCTTCTTGATATTTTTCTCTCACAAAATAGTGTCTTACTTCTATATGTTTGGTTCTCTTATGAAATTCAGGATTTTTGATCAATTTAATTGTACTTGCATTATCAACTTTTATAATTGGTTGTTCTTTTAGTGGAGAAATTTCACTGAAAAGTCTATTTAACCAAATGACTTCCTTTGCTGTATTGCTTGCTGCCACGAGTTCGGCCTCAGTTGTTGACAAAGATACTGATCTTTGTTTTTGGCTAAGCCAAGAAATAGCACCACCAGCCAGTTTACACACAACTCCACTGGTAGATCTTCTAGTTTCTGGGTCTCCAGCAAAATCTGCATCACTGAAAGATTCCAAAACTCCTACTTTATGACCCTTTTGGTACATAATTCCATATTCAGTTGTTCCTACAAGATATTTGAAGATTCGTTTAACTGCTTCCCAGTCATATTTTGTTGGTGCTGCAAGTTTTTGAGAAACTTTATTCAGTGCAAAAGTGATATCGGGTCTTGTTAAGCAGCTCAGATGCATCAGACTACCAATCGCTTCATGAACGGGAACATTTTCTAGAATCTCTGCTTCCCCAGGAACAGTAGAATCATCAGTTGGTGTTCCCACTTTATTAGCTTGAAACATATTGAATTTCTCAAGAATTTTTTTATATATGCCTTTTGATTTATGAAGATTGACCCATCCTGTTGCCGCTCTATCTCAATACCCAAAAAGTAATTTAATGGTTCACTTGTGATCTTAAATGAAAACATTAGTTCATCAAGAAATTCTTTGATTTCCTGTTCATTTGTATCAGCAATGATTCCATCATCAACATATATGGCAATAATGAGTAGATGATCATTTGTTTTTCTGAAGAATAAACAGGGGTCAGCTGTACTTTCCTTCAGACATCTTTCTTTCATGAAGTTGACTATTTTCTGATTCCAGCATCTTGGTGACTGTTTGAGTCCATAGAGACTTTTCTTCAATTTCCATACAAGATCTGTTCCATTGTTGAATCCTTCAGGTTGTTTAATATAAATTTGATCTTGTAAGTCTCCATATAGAAAGGCTGTCTTTATGTCAAACTGTACCAATTTTAAGTCTTCATTAGCAGCAATTGCTAAAAGAGTTCTTATGGTGTCATGTCTTGCCACAGGACTAAATGTTTCTTCATAATCTATACCCTTCTTTTGTGCAAACCCTTTTGCCACCAGTCTTGCCTTATATCTTGTAATCTCTCCTTTAGAATTCAATTTGGTCTTTAATACCCATTTACAATCAATTGGTTTTTGGCCAGGTGGTAATGTTGTGCATTCGTATACATCATTTTCCGTTAAAGAATTCATTTCTTCATTCATTGCTTCTTTCCAAAATTGTGCATTTGGAGAATCCATTGCTTCTTTGTATGTCTTGGGTTCAAGACCTTCTGCAATATTTATTTCAGCATCAATATACCTTTGAGGTTTTGATATATTTGATCGATCTCTTAGATTGTATACGTCTGATGTTTGAACATTGCTTTCAATTTTCTCAATATCTTGAGTATCATTTTGTTCATCAATCTGATTACTTGAAAGAGTTCCTTATTTCTCTTTTCAAAATCAAGGCTAAATGTTGGTATAGTTTCCTTGAATATTACATCCCTACTTGTGACAACTTTGTTTGAGTTCGGCATCCAGATTCGATACCCATCCTTGTTACTGCAATAACCAACTAAAATACCTTTTTCGCTTTTGGCATCTAACTTTCTTCTCTTTTCATCAGGCACATGAACAAAACATTCAGTTCCAAATATTCGAAGATGATCAACTGCTGGTTTTTTATCAAACCATAGTTCATAAGGTGTCTTTCCCTCAATTTGTGTTGGTCCTGTTCTATTCAAAACATATGTAGCAGTGTTAACTGCCTCTGCCCAAAGCTTTAGGCTCATATTTTTGGCATATATCATTGAACGAGCTGCTTCTATTAAAGTCCTGTTTTCCCTTTCCGCTGAACCATTCTGTTGTGGAGTATATGGCATTGTGATCCTATGATTAATACCATACTTGTTTGTAATTTTTGAGGTTTCTTTATTTACAAACTCCTTTCCTCCATCTGTGAGAATTTCTTTCACTATATGTCCAGTAGTCTTTGTTTCCAAGAGAAATTGTTCTAGCTTTTCAATGACTTGTGACTTTTCTTTTAGGAAATACACTGATCGGTATTTTGTAAAATCATCTTTGAAACACACAAAGTACAGTGGTACCTCGACATACGAGTTTAATTCGTTCCGCAACCTTGCTCGTATCTCGAAGCAAATTTCCCCATACAAAACAATTGAACTACCATTAATCCGTTCCAACCTCCAAAATGTCACCCCAGTTATTTTTGTTACGTGGTTTTAAATAATAAATACGTATTTATAAATATCAAATACAGTGGTACCTCGACATACGAGTTTAATTCGTTCCGCAAACTTGCTCGTATCTTGAATTACTCGTATCTCGAAGCAAATTTCCCCATACAAAACAATTGAACTACCATTAATCCGTTCCAACCTCCAAAATGTCACCCCAGTTATTTTTGTTACGTGGTTTTAAATAATAAAAAACGTATTTATAAATATCAAATATTTATTGCACAAAACAAAAAAGAGAATGTAAAGAAATAAATTAGATATCCTCACTGGTCTTTGCCTTTTTCGCTACATTTTTCTCGCTTTCACCTGTAGGCCGTTTAGAAAAAAAACATGTCCAAGGAGGTTTGTTTCTTCCTCCCTCTCAGAATGTTCCGGAAATGAGTTAGACAAGTGTCATTAAAAAGGTCAGATGCACGACCTGTTGCAACTTTTTCTGGGTGTGTTTTTTCCACGAACTGTGAAACTCTCTCCCACATTCCTAAAATCTACTTTATCTCACTTGTAGAAATAACCTCCTCCTCTGACTCCTCAAAACCAATTACTTGCATAACCTCAGTATGCTGCTGTGATTGTAACTCTTGTATCTCCTCAGTCGTCCGTTCCTGGGTGTGCTCCTCGATGAGCTCGTTCACGTCTCTCTCTTCCACCTCTAAACCCATGGATTTCCCCAGAGATACAATCTCCTCCTCTACTGAAACCCCGGGTTCCAATTTCAATTCAAGCAAAAACAAAACAAAAGTACTGGTCAAAAAGAAACATTTAAAATCACAGATTAATATCTTCAACACTACCGAACCGAACTCGTATCTCGAATTTCGCTCGTAACTAAAAGCAAAAAATCACCTGCTCGTCGGCTCGTATCTCGGAAAACTCGTATGTTGGGGCGCTCGTATGTCGAGGTACCACTGTATTTATTGCACAAAAACAAAAAAGAGAATGTAAAGAAATAAATTAGATATCCTCACTGGTCTTTGCCTTTTTCGCTACATTTTTCTCGCTTTCACCTGTAGGCCGTTTAGAAAAAAACATGTCCAAGGAGGTTTGTTTCTTCCTCCCTCTCAGAATGTTCCGGAAATGAGTTAGGCAAGTGTCATTAAAAAGGTCAGATGCACGACCTGTTGCAACTTTCAGCCATCAGCAGTTTCTCCATATTTTCATGAAGGGAGGTTCGCAGCTTGGAAATTATCGTAAGGTCCTTAGCCGGCGTTACACTCTTTATCGACTCCTTCCGTTTAAGCACAGAACATATCATGGACGTACTACGGCCATACTGCCTCGACAAGTCAACAACTCGAACACCTTGCTCATGTTTTTCTATAATTTCACGTTTTAATTCAATACTCATCATCTTTTTCTTAGCACTTGACTTTTTACAAACTTTCTTCCGATCCATGGTTATAAAAATAAATGAACTAAAACTGTAAATGTAAACGCAACACAAAACGCGAACACAAAACACAACTTATCACAGCGGAAGCACGCTGCTAACTGATCGTGATGGCGCGACTGCGTGTTACTACCTGTTGTGTTTTAACTTTAAAAGCACACAAAAATATAATAAACTTGAATTTGTTTATTCAAGTCTCAAAAAACAAAGCTTTGCATATAGAACAATTAATAATGAAGAAGAAGAAAGAAACATTTTAGGAAAAGCAAAAACAAAACAAAAGTACTGGTCAAAAAGAAACATTTAAAATCACAGATTAATATCTTCAACACTACCGAACCGAACTCTATCTCGAATTTCGCTCGTAACTAAAAGCAAAAAATCACTTGCTCGTCGGCTCGTATCTCGAAAAACTCGTATGTTGGGGCGCTCGTATGTCGAGGTACCACTGTATCTCATCCCTCCTTTCGAAACCTCCTGCATAGGGCCACATACATCTACATGAATTAAGTTTCCAGGTCTATGTTGTTTGCCATAAATGCATGCCTCGCAAGGTTCATTGTCCATGACTGCATCTATTCCTTGTTCTTTAAGCCATTTTTGAACATGCCTTTTATTTTGATGTCCAAATCTTTCATGCAATATCTGTAGCATAGTGACATTTTGGGTTTTGGCTAAATTGACTTCTGCAGCATTTTCAGGTTTGATACTTGTTATTAACATACCATACAAGCCTCGTGGTAGTCTTTTCCCTTCTACAATAACTTCTCCAGTTGTTGTCTTAAAAAGTTTACAACCTTTTTTATCCATTTTCATTTCAAACCCTTTATCCAATGTGCACTGTAATGACATCACATTACGACTGAAATTGGGAACATTTTGCATATCATTCCATAAACTTTCTAATTTTGAAATGTGCTTTGAAATATCATCTGTAGGATCCTTCTTAAAATTAAAGAATTGATTATAGAGCATGTCTAATCTTTGACCAGAGCTTTGCTCATAGACACTTAACAATTTGTCCCACATATCTTTAGCACTTGAGCAGGGAATGATTAGTTGACTTACATCAGGCATCACACTTGTTGTAAATAACAATTGGGATATTGCATCTTCACTTTCCCATTTTACATATGCCTCTTTTTCTTCATTTGTTTCTTGTTTTATTGGCTTTCTATATGTTCCATCAACAACGCCTATTACTTTGTTTATTGTTAAAAGCAATTTTATATTTTTCTTATATTCTGGCCAGTTTATCAATCCTTCCAATTTGGGAATATTCATACCCATTTTAATATTATCCATTCCAGCCATTACTAATATAAATTTTAACGTGATAAACAAAATAGAATTCTTTTTAGGCTTACCGTTGCTTTTTGTTATATTTCGCAGTGAATGCGTGGTTGGGTCCATAACCTGTTGTGTTTTAACTTTAAAAGCACACCAAAATATAATAAACTTGAATTTGCCAGAATCCATGCTGATGTGCAGAATCATAAACACCTTGCCTGATGAATATTTTGATTTTAAAAGTGTTTGGGAATCAGTGTCTAAAGAAGAACGTTCTGTAGACAATCTCACACAAAGGCTTCGGTTACTCAAAATAAGAATTCAACAGCGAGATGAATGCAGTTTTAACTTTAAAAGCACACCAAAATATAATAAACTTGAATTTGTTTATTCAAGTATCAAAAAACAAAGCTTTACATATAGAACAAATAATAATGAAGAAGAAGAAAAAAACATTTTAGGAAAAGGCAAAAACAAAACAAAAGTACTGGTCAAAAAGAAACATTTAAAATCACAGATTAATATCTTCAACAGATTTTATTTCGAACATCCTAATAAGCCATGATGGTTCATAGACAAACAGAAACCTAGTTACAATAAAAGCAATTTTGCTAGTTCTAGTAAATTTTCTATTAAACTTTTTTGTAGGTTTTCTGATTGTAGCAAAGTTTTACTATATTTTAAAGGTTCAGTAGACATCCTATATTTCTAGTAGGCTTTATAAAGAACTCGAGTAGATTTTTAGTTCTAGTAAATTTTATTGTACTACTAGAGCTATTGTTCAAGTAGATTATTCTCGAAGTTTCATTTATTTGGTTAACCCAGGTTCCTGGAGGGTACAAATGTCACAAACTACCAGGCTCTCTGTACTTAACTAATGAATGAATTTCTTGCAAAGGAAGATTTCCTTTTTTTTTACTTTTTTATTGTTGCATCATGGCTAATGCACCTATTTTATTTTTTAATGTTATTTTTAATATATTTTAAATTCAAATTGAAATTTTATATTTATTTTAATAAACAGAATATGTATTATAAATTGATTATGTATCATAAAATCACCATTTGTATTTTTGCTACGCTGTGTGACTACACATCTCTTTATACTTTAATGTGCTAAAAAATTATTCTGGAGGCAACTTAAAATAGAGTTATCTCATTATTTACTTATTTAAACTTGTAGAATGGTTAAAACACCCTCTTGAAAGATGCAAGACACGTCTGAGGAGAGAATCAAGGTTGAAGAGTCTGCCAAACACCACAACCTGGTGCAACGATTAGTGAAGATGCTGGGTAATTTAAAATTTATTTTTCGTCTTTATTTTTGTCTGGCGGGCGGCGGGGACCTTGTGGGGCAGCTGGCCTGGCACGTACAGGGGCCTCCACGATGTCGCTAGATGGTGGGACACCCACCAGAGGCAGGGTCCAGTGGCGGTGGGGGGGCGTGGCCTCTGGCGGGCGGAGCGGCACCGTGGGAATGAGAAGGAGAGAACTCCGGATGCCGGGACGGGAGGGTCAGCGGCGGCTGGAGGAAGGAGAGGACGCTGTGCAGGAGAGGCAGGCGGGCGCCGGGTCCTGACCGGGTGGCGGGGGCGGGACGAGGGGCCACGGGCGACGATGGTGGAAGGGTGGCGGGCCGCCCGTGGAACTCCGGCTGATGGTGGCCCCGGAGTCTCCTGCACAAACATCACAATGCTATATTTAGTACTAAGCATTAAACTCAAATATAGGATTACCTCGGAGTCACCCGGTCAATATTCTTCAGCAGTTCTGGCTGCCCGGCGCCGCCGGCATCTCTCCAGCCTTTGCTGGCGACGTTGTTCTTTGCGGTCCCTCTCCTCCTTGATCGGTCTTAGTCGAGCCGCCGCCCAGCTGAGAAGATCCTTGGTGTAATAGGGCGGCTGAACCCTCCTCCTCTGGTAGAATCTCCGCCGGAGGGGTTAGGCATGGTGCTGCTGGTGTTTCATATTCCCCTCCGCCGGGGGGGTTGAGCATGGTGCTGCTGGTGTTTCATATTCCCCTCCGGCGGTGAAGAGGACGGTCACCGGCATCTGGACTTCGGTCGTGGTGGAGATGGTAAGTGGCGGTTCGTCCTTCTCAAAGCCCGAACGGGGCCATTTCTTCGGAGAATGATATTCTGGGGGAGCGTTTGTGCCGCTCCCCCCGCCGGATGTTATCGGCGATTATGGCCAGTTCTTCGGCAAAAAAAGCCTCCACAGGGTCCCCATAATTGGATGGTAGTGGATATTTCCGCCCGCCAGACTTTGACAACTTGGTTTCTTTTAGGCCCATTGTTGAATGACTAAAGATTCTACACATTGTTACTATCTTTATTTCTTCCCATTATTAGCCACTTATAAGCTGACTATATACACTTCAATATGCAGATAATTATAAAATAAAAAAGTAAAATAATAAATAACATCTATCTTTTGAAAGGAAAATAACAAAACACATACTTTTAAAAATGTTTTCGTCTGGGCCTGGCACATCTCGCCAAACCAACAACACCCGGGCAGCCAAATGACCTCAAACACCTAAGAAATATGCGTCAACGCATCTGAAATACAGCAAAAAGTAGCAGGCCATGAGAAAATCCTGGTAAGCTTCGGCCACCTTTGACCAGTGCAACTTTGTTGAATGGCGCTCTTATCTATCTCCAGCGGATTACATCAAGACCCTGGAGTCTTGAAAAGTCATCATCGTTACAAATTATGATGATGTCTGGCCAGGTACTGGTCAGCGTCGATTGGTTGAAGCACCTCGTTAAGAAAGACCTCACAACTGGAACCACCCTCCTAAAGGCCTTTCCCTATAGGAAACGGGCAGAGACGAATGACCTAACAGAGAAACTTAACAAAACATTAGCTAACATGCTGGTAATATAAGTGAGCTTCGAACAAAGAGATTGGGATGTTATCCTTCCCTACGTCACTTTTGACTACAACACGGTCAAACAGGGCACGACATTTCATCTCATTTAAACTGGTTCATGGACGTGAAGCTGAAACGACTGTAGGCACTCAATTCCAAAATCCAAATAATGACCTCAAAGAAGAATACAGTCAGAAGGTGCAGCAAGAGTTAAAGAATCTAGGCAGCTGTCACGATAAAAAAAAACTTTGAGATCTCAAGAAATTGACAAAATCAAATAAGATTCCAAACATGAAGCATCAGACTACAGCTTCGATAATCTCGTAGGTATCTTTATTCCTGTATGTGAAAAACTAATGAAAGGGTACTTCGAACTGTAAAAGGTAGAGTGGAAACTATCCAACATTACCTACGAAGTTGAACCTGTAGACAAATCAGTACGCAGACGCCAGAAAAGTGATCTTGTTCACGTTCTCAGGATGAAACCATACTACGAAACAGCAGACCAAGTATACATGCTCAAATAACCTTCCTACAGCAAAATTCTGTAAGACTAGGAAGAGGTCAAAATATCATATATAATAATTAATTAAATTATAAATAGAAACAGAATAATAGTTGATTTTTCTCATTTAAATTAATTTGCTACAATGTTAATCTCCTTGCTTGTTAATAATCTTATTAATAGTGCTTGTAATCTTCCAGGAACCTGGATTATAAATATCTAGTGCTTGTAAGTAATTTGTAATGGTGATTTTCACACTTTTTTCATCACAATATTTGTTTATTTTAATTTGAACATCTCCCGTCCCTACTATCTACTTATATATTTGCCTTATTCTGTCTGTTTGTTTGTCTGTCTGAAGCTCACGGATGGCATTTTTCATAACCATCGGTGGTTCAGTGGTAGAATGCTCGCCTGCCACGCGGGCGGCCCGGGTTCGATTCCCGGCCATGCATTTTTTTTTACAATTTTTAAAACTCATTTATATATTATACAAGAATGACATCCACGGCGCCAATTTATAATTGTCACGAATAGTATTTGAATAAAAGCATTTAATCGGGTAAAACCCGGGCGTTGCCCGGGTCATTCGTATCTACTTATATATTTGCCTTATTCTGTCTGTTTGTTTGTCTGAAGCTCACGGATGGGAATTTTCATAACCATCGGTGGTTCAGTGGTAGAATGCTCGCCTGCCACGCGGGCGGCCCGGGTTCGATTCCCGGCCGATGCATTTTTTTTTTTTTTTACAATTTTTAAAACTCATTTATATATTATACTAGCGGATGTGCCCGGCTTCGCCCGGGTTTTACCCGAGTGAATGTTTTTCTAACGAACATTTGTTAAAACAATTCTCTATAAACTTATAAAACGTACTCGGCTTCGCCCGGGGTTTTACCCGAGTAAAGGTTTGTCTAGCAAACATTTGTTAAAACAATTCTCTAAAAACTTATTTAAAAAAAAAAGATATATTTTGATAATTTGAAACTCGTAAATTTGAATCTCTCGATATATTGTTATCATCGTCACAATGGGGGCGCTGCTTGCGAGTTAAATCTACAAATCTGCAAATAACTCTAAGGATATTCAAGATATTCAGGAAATTATTTTTCAAAAACCTTCCCGGTGATATACCTAATAATATCCCAAAATTTCACGGCGATTGGATGTATGGTTTTTGAATCTATAGAGTGCAGACAAACAGACAGACAGACATTCAATTTTATATATATAGATAGATTCACTCTTCATTGTTGGCTTTTTATCTTACATTCATTCTTCATTGTTGGCTTTTTATATTACATTCACTCTTCATTGTTGGCTTTTTATCTTACATTCATTCTTCATTGTTGGCTTTTTATATTACATTCACTCTTCATTGTTGGCTTTTTATCTTACATTCACTCTGTTGGCTTTTTATATTACATTTACTCTTCATTGTTGGCTTTTTATCTTACATTCACTCTTCATTGTTGGCTTTTTATATTATATTTACTCTTCATTGTTGGCTTTTCATCTTACATTCATTCTTCATTGTTGGCTTTTTATATTATATTTACTATTCATTGTTGGCTTTTTATCTTACATTCATTCTTCATTGTTGGCTTTTTATATTACATTTACTATTCATTGTTGGCTTTTTATCTTACATTCACTCTTCATTGTTGGCTTTTTATCTTACATTCATTCTTCATTGTTGGCTTTTTATATTACATTCACTCTTCATTGTTGGCTTTTTATCTTACATTCATTCTTCATTGTTGGCTTTTTATATTACATTCACTCTTCATTGTTGGCTTTTTATCTTACATTCACTCTGTTGGCTTTTTATATTACATTTACTCTTCATTGTTGGATTTTTATCTTACATTCACTCTTCATTGTTGGCTTTTTATATTATATTTACTCTTCATTGTTGGCTTTTTATCTTACATTCATTCTTCATTGTTGGCTTTTTATATTATATTTACTCTTCATTGTTGGATTTTTATCTTACATTCATTCTTCATTGTTGGCTTTTTATATTACATTTATCCGAGTGAAAGTTTGCCTAACGAATATTATATATTATGAAGTATAATAAACAATGTTAAAGATTAGTTTTAATTATTAATCAAGATTGTGTGTGAATATGTGAGAAAGATGTAATATCGTTGTTGTTTTCTTGGCCGACTGTTTTACATATGGTGTTATCTTAAAATTGCTTGTTTTGAATATTTTTTTAGATTGAGTTGAATGAATTGCTGAATTTTTTTTTTTTTGTATTTATATATAAATAAAATTAACTCTGTTGATTTTTTTTTTGTATTTAATCGTTAACAGCTAAGTTACGCATGTTAATGTTAGGAAATATATTTTGATGTTAAGCAAAACCTGCTCCATCTCGTTTTACATAAATGTTGAAAATTTGGTTGAAATTGATGCATTGTAACGAAAGTTTTTAGTGATGTCCTCTTATGAAATTTGCATTTTATTAATATAGACAAGAATGACATCCACGGCGCCAATTTATAATTGTAACGAATAGTATTTGAATAAAAGCATTTAATCGGGTAAAACCCGGGCGTTGCCCGGGTCATTCGTATATAATAATTGTATAAACGAATGCAAGACAAAATCACCGCGAATGTTTCTTTTTTTTAAGGCAATTTCTTTTTAAGGCAATTATCGTTATTTATCGTTAATTTTTGTTTCGATTTTATTGAAAAAAAAAAACGATATGGTGCCTTTAAAAAATGATCTTTATTACTATGCAGTTTTCTATTTAGTCAATATACCTAAGTTCATGTTGCAAATGTAATTATCTCTATCGATTTAGTAGGTGAAATGCAAAAAAAAAATCGACATGATGAAATATTTATGAAAATTCACATTTTTATTTTTATATTTTCAAGACACACACAGTTTGGGGCGGGACGTTTCACAAGAGAGACATCCACGGCGCCAATTTATAATTGTAACGAATAGTATTTTAATTAAAACATTTTAAAAACACACAGTTTGGAACGGGACGTTTCACAAGAGTGACATCCATGGCGCCAATTTATAATTGTAACGAATAGTATTTGAATTAAAACGTTTTTAAAATATATACGCACTCGGGTAAAACCCGGGCGTTGCCCGGGCCATTCGTCTAGTGAAAATATAATTATGCAAATATAGAAAGAAAAATAGATTTAGAAACAAATAAAGTAAATAGGAAAAAGAGAATAAGATAATATTCAGTAAAATATTAGGGCTATAACAATTTCACGCTGAAGTTTCATCAGTTAGGCATCATAGAAGTCATAAGGAAAAGAATAAAGAATTGAAGATAGCAAGAGATAAAAAATATTTTATTTTTATAAGCGTTGCCCTTGATTTAAATTAAAATTCTTAGAGAAAAATTGTAGGCAACATCTCTATTATTTTGGATTGTTTTATTCAAAGGACACTTTGATGGCTCAACCAATGGAAGTGATTGGTACCTGATACCAGGCAGGGTCTTATCCAATGTAACCTGTCTATTTTCCTTTAAAACAACTGATAAAAAATCATAAATTTAAAAAGTAGGTGTATATATGAAAATTAAGTTCAAAATGTACCTTATTTAAAACATATTCATATTAAACACCAATATTTAAATAATTGACATTATTATTCACAAATATTCCCTATAAACAGTCATTTTAGTGTTATAGAGTCAATCTTACTTCTCCCTGCTTCTTTAATGGATATCTGTATATGGTATGTGCAAAGGTGGTTCCCCGAAAAAAATGTTTGTTTATGCACCCAAATTTTGCAGGAAAAACTCAAAATATATTCACTAGAAAATACCTGAGAAAAATCAAAATGTCAATAATTATGAGAATTAAGGAATATCGCATTCCATTATGGATTAAGATGAAGCTTTAAATTAGTGAAAACTGCGTTGGATTTCATTGCATAAACTATGGACTTGAAATGAATCGGGAGATATATTAAATGTAAATGTTGGTTTTTCTTCATATATTTCAGGAAAAATTAATTTAAAGGAGATATGTTATAGGCTTAGCAAAATACGATGTTTCTTTTTAAGGATTTCTAGTTGTTTTTGTACTCACTTATGTTGTAGTTACGAGGACATCCCTTTAGATATAAACAAATATATATTTATTTAAAACGAAAATTGCAATTATACCGCGAATGTCTCTTTTAAACAAAAATCGAAATTTATTTTGAAGAGAAATAACGACTATTTCTAACTTTAAGGATGAAGTATGAAAGGGTGAAAAATATGAAGAGTAATGGCGAACGGAAAAATAAAAGTGTCCAGGGGCGGGAATCGAACCCACGACCTTCCGCTTACCGGGCAGATGCCATGTCCACTAGGCTACCCTGGACATATCCCTCCGTTCGTAAATATTATATAAAGTAATTTAAAATACAATATAACGCGGCTGATGATTGTAAAACGAAAATTGCAATTATACCGCGAATGTCTCTTTTAAACAAAAATCGAATTTTATTTTAGAGAGAAATAACGACTATTTCTAACTTTAAGGATGAAGTATGAAAGGGTGAAAAATATGAAGAGTAAGCGGAAGGTCGTGGGTTCGATTCCCGCCCCTGGACACTTTTATTTTTCCGTTCGCCATTACTCTTCATATTTTTCACCCTTTCATACTTCATCCTTAAAGTTAGAAATAGTCGTTATTTCTCTCTAAAATAAATTTCGATTTTTGTTTAAAAGAGACATTCGCGGTATAATTGCAATTTTCGTTTTACAATCATCAGCCGCGTTATATTGTATATTTATTTAAGGAACGACTTGTTCCATTACATATATTGTTAAAACAAGCTAGCGATAAACATAACAGCAAGGTTTGAAGGTAGAAGTTGGAAGTTTCGTCATAGTAGTGACGTCAGCATCTATGATGATTAAAGTCAAAGTTTTCGTAACAATTCCCTCCTTACTTTGTCTTTATTCCCACGATGCTGAGGTTCTCCAGGTGTTTCTTCATCTGGTCTCGGAATAGGTCCTTTGTGAAGATATCCGCCTCCAGGTCCTGAGATGGCTTATACAGAAAGCAGATGTCTCTGGATTCATAACAGTCTCTCAAGAAGTGGTACTTTCTGTTGATATGTCTACAGCGACTGCTTTGTTTAGGGCTGGAGATCCAGTTGATCAATGACTGACTGTCTGTATAGATCGCAGTTGGTTTTTCCATGAAATTCCATTCTTCCAGCTCTCGTAACAGGTTTATTATCCATTTGATTTGACAGCAGCTTTCACAAGCAGCTATCATTTCCGCTTCCATTGTGGAGAGGGCAACGAGTGGTTGTTTACTACTTTTCCAGTCTATAGTTGCTTCGCCGAGCTTCAATACATATCCGCCGTAAGATTTTCCATCATGAGTGGTCGACCAGCTGGCATCGGTGTAGGACTTCAGGATTCCAGTCTACCCTCTTTCAAATTTCACTCCTAGGTCAATTGTTCCTCGTAGGTATCTCATCACTCTTTTGATTGCTGTCCAGTGCATCTGTTTTGGTTGTCTGAGTACTGTGAAAGTTTGCTAGTGATGTAAGCGATGTCGGGTCTGGTGTCAACAGCTAGAAACATTAGCATTCCAAGGGCTTCTTGGTAATTGTGCTGATCACAATTGTCATCTTCAATATGATTGTCCAAATTGATTTCTTTGGAACCTGGTATTGGAACTTCCTTACAAGTTTCCATTCCATATTTCTGCAATATTTGTTGTACATAGTGGCTTTGCTGTAGCGAAATTCCCTCCTTGTCTTGTATGATCTTGATTCCCAAAAACATGCCTTTACATGTTACATCCTTTATTTCCAGGTGATGTCTCAATTTATTGATGAATCTGTTTGAGGTATCTTCAGAATCTGAGACAGTGATAAAGTCATCAACATATATCCCTATATATAAGTATTTGTCTTCATTCTTCCATTTAAATAGGCAAGGATCAGATTTAAGTTTTTCTAGTCCACAGTCATGAAGTACTTGACTGAATTTCTCATACCACGATCTTCCGGATTGAGGTAGACCGTAAATACTTTTGTTGAGTTTGCAAACTTTGTTTCTGTCTTGAACAAATCCAGCAGGTTGTTCCATGAATATTGTGTTTTTAATGTTTCCATTTAGATAGGCTGCTTTCACATCAAATAATTTAATGACTGAATCTTTTGTTGCTGCCATTGACAAAATAGTCCTGAGGGTGGCATTTTTAATTACAGGGCTGAAACTTTCGTTGTAATCTCTTCCTGGGATTTGGTTGTATCCCATTGCAACAAGACTAGCTTTGTAAGTTTTGTTTTCTTGGTCTTTAGATATTTTGAACACCCATTTACTTTTGACAACTTTAGCGTTTACAGGTCTAGGTACCAGTTCCCATACTTGATGCGAGTACATGTTCTGTATTTCCTCAAGCATTGCGTTCTCCTAATGTTTCTTGTCTTCGCATGCGATGGCTTCATCATAGTCTTTCGGAATGGTTTCATTCGTAGTAGCCAGAACATAGTCATCGAATCTTTTAGGTATTGTTCGAGTTCTTTGTGGTCTGTCTGATCCACTTGACTCTGTCTGTCTGTTGATCATGGTATCTGGTGATGGCTCTTCAATATCAACATCTGATAGAACATGATTGTCCAGTTGTTCATCCTCCTGAATGAAGAAATATGTGTCAGTGTCCGTATTATTATCACTTTGTTTTTCTTCCAAGATGACATTATTGTTCTCTCTGAAGTGAATGTCTGCGGTTTCAAGAATGACTCTCGCTGTGATATCAAATACTCGATAAGCTCTTCTGCATCTTGAATAGCCTACAAATATTCCTCTCTTAGATTTAGCTTCTAGTTTGTGTCTTTGATGATTCTCGAGTTTATAGAAGACTTCACAACCAAATCTCATGATGTGAGAGACGGATGGCTTTTTACCTTTCCATTTTTCCATAGGGGTAGTGTCTGGGTCATTGGTTGTGGGAGTTAGATTGTACAGATATGCAGCTGTATTCACAGCTTCTGCCCAGAAGTGTAGGGGTAATTGGGAGTCTGCCAGAAGTGTTCGGCCCATGTCTAATAGTGTTCTGTTAGCTCTTTCAACTCTCCCATTGCTTCTTGGGGTGTACGGTGTAGTTAGTTCATGTTTAATTCCTTTGGAATCTATGAAGGTTTCAAGGTTTTTATTGATAAATTCTGTTCCGTTATCTGTTCTAAGTCGTTTTAGTTTTGAGTTTAGCTCGTTTTCTCTCTTTACAATAAACTTCTTCAAAACTTCTGCTGCTGAGAGTTTATCTTTGAGAAATTCTACAAATATTCTCCTAGAAAATCCATCTACGATGGTCAAGAAATATTTACTTCCGCCCAAGGAGTTTATTCTCATTGGACCACAGAGATCGACATAAATGGCTTCAAAGGGGTAGCTTTCCTGATTGCTATCTGTGTGAATATAGGGTACTTTGGTCATTTTTCCCAAGGAGCAAGCATCACATTGATCAAGGGTAGCATTTATAGAGTTCAAGCCTTTTAGAAGATTGTTCTTCAAAATCAGGTCTAATTTGTTGTCACTAGGATGTCCTAACCTTCTGTGCCATGCAGTCCTAGAATTGTCCTTTGAAATCAAGCAATGTTCATTTGGAACATGAGTTGCTTCAGGTAAACGTGATAGGTTCAATGTGTACATGTTACCATCAAAGTTTCCTGTTCCTATTAGCTTGTCATCAGAAGAGTATATGTATGCTCCTTCAGAATTCAAAAGAACAGAGTTCCCTCTTCTTACCACGCTTGGAATGGACATTAGATTTCCTTTCAGGTGTGGTACATGGAGGACATTATGCAGGGTTACAGCGTTGTTAAGTTTGTCCTTACCTTGTACAGTAGCTTGGATTAATCCTGATGAGGCAGATTCGATGTGTCTCCCTTCTTCCGCCACTTGTATGCTTCTTCTCTCCTCCGTCTTGTGCTCGATCCATTCACCATGGGAAGTCATGTGGCTTGTGCACGCAGAATCAATTATCCACACGTCCTGAGTTGTCGGGCGTTCCTCCCTTGTGCTTGCATGTAGTGCGTATTCTGAAGTGGAGTCTCTTCGTTGGGATGGTTCCTCCGTTCGTTCTTGGATTGCTGATCTGGCTGTGTCTTTGTTTTGTTTTGGTCCTTTATGGTAGTTCCTTGTACTGGCCATGTTATTTTTGTTTGTTGTATTCTTTTGATTTCCTTTGTTGTCAGGGTTGAACCAACAGTCTTTCTTGAAATGTCCTTTTCTTTTGCAAATGAAGCATGACTTTTCTTTGAGTTGGTTGCCTGATGATCTGAAAGCATTTTCATGATTTTTGCTTCTGTCCTGTCTTTTCTTCTCGAAATCCAGTAGAGTTTGTCTCAAGTCTGGTAAGGAGATTTCTCTGTTTATTGACAGTGCTGCTGCGATCGTGTCAAAGTTAGGTGTGAGTCCTTCAACAATGTATCGTACAAGTTCTCTTTCTGTTACAGTCTTTCCTAGCTGGGTGATCTCTTGTGCCAGTTTCTGTGCTCGTACAATATACATGTTAACATTTTCATTTGGGTTCAATTTTATTCTGGCTAGATCCAACATTAGGTCTATCCTTTTATTTTCTAGAGATCCTTCAAACCTTTTCTTTATGTCGTACCAAATTCTTTTGGCCCTTTTATCGCCTCGAAAGATGATTGTTAAGTCATCCGAAAGTGACAATATTATTAGGCTGTATGCTTCCCGATTCTTTTTCTTCCAAATATCATATTCTAGTTTATTTTTTGTTGTGTCTGGCTCGTCATTAACAATTACGTCCTCGAAGAGATCTTTTGAATCCAGAATTGCTTCCATTTTCATGGACCACGTTGTATAGTTGTTTTCTGTTAACTGTTCGATTTTTGCTAAGTTATGGGTATCCATTTTCATTCAACTTTTTATTTTCTAAATTGGCGGTTAGTCCAATTATTTAATTTCTTTTGGATTTAAATGGATCAATTGGCGGTTAGTCCAATTCGCGCGCCCAAACCACGCTCTGCTACCAAATTGATATAGGCTTAGCAAAATACGATGTTTCTTTTTAAGGATTTCTAGTTGTTTTTGTACTCACTTATGTTGTAGTTACGAGTACATCCCTTTAGATATAAACAAATATATATTTATTTAAGGAACGACTTGTTCCATTACATATATTGTTAAAACAAGCTAGCGATAAACATAACAGCAAGGTTTGAAGGTAGAAGTTGGAAGTTTCGTCATAGTAGTGACGTCAGCATCTATGATGATTAAAGTCAAAGTTTGCGTAACAAGATATAGCGTTATATTATTATAATAATTCGAAGCAATAACTTCAAAACTAGAATTTGAGAGTAATAAAATGATAAGTAAACACTTCATACAATCATACCTTTTTTTCTCCTTTAATTTTTAAAGATATTTAACTTATTCTGATTGTAACTTTTATAATAATTTTTGCTTACACAAATTCCCCCCCACATACTTTGTATTTTTAAAATTATATCAACTGTGATATTATAACACTATGGGGCGCTGAGTTTGTGTATACAAAAATGTAATGCCTTGATAAAGGTTTGGCGTTCAGCCAACTGAAATATTGGCAAATAAATATTTTATTAAATCCAATATATGCCTTTTTAATATCTAACAATTATATATATTAAAATTTTACACAAATAAATTTACTGGCTATGCGTTTCTTTTTTAAATCTCTACAGACCTTACTGCAATGATATGATTTAATGAATGAGAGGGCTTGGCTCATCAGTAGTGAACCCTCTCAGCGGTTTCGCCAAATTAATCTCTAGACCGCTCTACTATTGTATTGGACTGGTTTTGTTATATACCCTGCATTTTCTATGGAAGGCAGCTAAATGGTGTTTAGTGAACTATGGACATAAGCTTATAGGTCTGTAGAGGTACATACATATAAATTTCAAGGTATTGCATCGATACACTAAACACCATTTAGCTGCCTTCCATAGAAAATGCAGGGTATATAACAAAACCAGTCCAATACAATAGTAGAGCGGTCTAGAGATTAATTTGGCGAAACCGCTGAGAGGGTTCACTACTGATGAGCCAAGCCCTCTCATTCATTAAATCATATCATTGCAGTAAGGTCTGTAGAGATTTAAAAAAGAAACGCATAGCCAGTAAATTTATTTGTGTAAAATTTTAACGATAGAGGGCAATAAAATTTAATTTACTAATATATAATGGTTATGAAAACATGTTTTGCGCGGAAGAGCTTTGCTCGATGCAATACCTTGAAATTTATATGTATGTACCTCTACAGACCTATAAGCTTATGTCCATAGTTCACTAAACACCATTTAGCTGCCTTCCATAGAAAATGCAGGGTATATAACAAAACCAGTCCAATACAATAGTAGAGCGGTCTAGAGATTAATTTGGCGAAACCGCTGAGAGGGTTCACTACTGATGAGCCAAGCCCTCTCATTCATTAAATCATATCATTGCAGTAAGGTCTGTAGAGATTTAAAAAAGAAACGCATTGCCAGTAAATTTATCTGTGTAAAATTTTAACGATAGAGGGCAATAAAATTTAATTTACTAATTATATATATTGCAACTATTTTATTATTATAATTTTTATATTATATATATATATATAGTCAGAGAGAGAGAGAGAGAATTATTATGATTATATAAATGATGATATATCAATGTATTTTCCTATGCATACACAACTATATTATGAATAATAATTCTAAATGCAAATAATTAACATTTGTTATAATAACTTATTCAGGCAAAGATACACTCCATCAGAACTTTGGCGTATTTTCAATTTTATTTTATTATCCCATTGTATAATTATACAAGGTCATGGAGACTATATACATTGATCAAATTCACAATCTCGGCAGGGTTGGAATACAGGTCCTGTCTTGAGGCTTCCATGCATTCCAAGAGGTGAAATGGTGAAACCTCTTTGGTCCTGCAGATGATGTATTGTGGGAAAACACATCCTGAAAGAGCAGCAGTTATGTATGGAGGTTTTGAGCCTGGAGATACAGGTTGCTGTTTCTCAGTTCATCCCACATTCTAGAATAGCTCCAGGCTTCTGATACCAATGATGGGATGTTGATTCCTGTATTTTTATTTGGATGTTTCTTTTTTGTATGAGTTTGAAAAGGTCTAAATCAAGGTCTGAGTTGGGTATTTTTATAAATTCTTCAAATCGATTATGAGAGCGAAGTTTTATGATAAAGAATTAATACCATTATCATTATCTTTATTCATGTGAATTTGTAATTTTCGCAATATAATTTTCAGACCATTGAATCTATTATTTTCAAAATAAATTAATGTTTAGTATACGCTATCTATAAAAGCTATATGATTGGAAAAATTCACTTGTAGATAGCTGAATATATAGAATAACATATATAAGCCATTAAAAACCTAAAATCAGACAAAATAATAAATTATTTAGCATTTTTTAGTTATAAAATGATCATAAATATAATATTTTGACTGAATTACCCAGCTTACTTTGGCCTCTCTTCAAGTAAATATTCATTCGCTAGATGAATATTGCTTTTTTACAAATGTTATTTCATGGTTATTTTTCATCATCACTCTTATTAGTAATGGGAATGCTATTTGAAATACTATTACATTCGAACTTGGATAATTCAAAGCCCAAGGGACCAAAAAAAAAATCGAATTATCCAAAAATCCAAATTAAAAACGGAATTTCTATTTATAGGAATTTCTAGGGACCAAGATATATATATTGAATTAAAGACATTCGAATTATACAAGTTCTACTGTATTATACATGTTCTTAATATATATTTTTAAATTTTCAAATGATCATTTTTCAAATTATTTCCCTCTTTAGAGTAACAATAAGATTAGGCATACTTCTGTACGCTCCAGGAACCTGGGTTACTTAAATAATAATAAAAAAAGATTAGGCATGCTCTGGGTGAAGCTGGGTCATAATATATATTTATAACAAATATTTTTTTATTAAAAATACTTTATTTTATACACATGTACTCGGGTAAAACCTGGTTTTGCCGGGTCATTCATCTAGTATATAAATATATCAAGGAAACATATAAATTTAGTCATTCACTTTCATAAAACTTTATTAAGATAAAAATTTAAAGGCTCAATATACTTGTTGTATTTCTAGACTCATTCATTCAAAGTTGGCATAACATTAGAAATATTTATTATATTGCAAATTTTTTTAAAACTTAGCTCGTAATTTGCAAAGCATATTTTACTGCATAATGTATAGCGAAAAATCTATTTAAAATATCATAAATTTTTAATTTATAATCGTTTATTGTTATATATAATAAATCCTTATTCTTAATGAAGGCTTATAGTGGTTTCTATAAAATATATTATTTTATTCAAAATGGATATAAAATGCATGAATTAAGAAAAGTTCACACAAATACTCTTTAAAATTCTGGTTAGTAAAGTGTTAAAATTATTAATCACGATTATATGAAAAATTCAAATAAAATATTTGAAGCGTTTATCGATTGAAATCAATAAATCGTTTATATTTTTTCCAATATTGCTTATATTCCAGGAAACAGTCTTATATTAGTGAAAACCTGGTATTATTATGAATTATAATATTTGAAAAGTGTTAAACCTAAATAAATATATATACAGATTATATTCCCAGATTGATTATTTAAAATATTTTATTTACTCTGAAGTAATAAAAATATAAATATTTATATTTATACTGGCATCAAATTTGTTGTTATTATAATATTTATAGTTTCGCAAATTTAGTAAATTTGGTTTGGGTACACTGGACCAAAATTGTAAACAACTTAATTCTGCAGTTTTTAAGTAGCCATTTTGAATTGTTGCGGAAGTTCCCGTTCACAATGTCTACCGTACCTAAAGCTTCAGATAATGATGCTTGGGCTCTTTTGGCTTTAAGATCAGCTCCAACAAGCCCTTCAAGAATGAATTGGAACCCTGAACCGACAGGAACTATTATCGGTAGGCTGGAGAGTAAAGAATTTGAGTATATGATCCGGCAAAACAAAATATCCATCGGTCGAAATAGCAGCCGCGGTGATGTTGATGTAAATATGGGACATTCTAGCTTTATTTCCAGAATACACCTTGAAATTGAATATGAAACTCCAAACTTTTATATGCTGTGCCGGGGAAAAAATGGCGTATTTGTCGATGGAGTCTTTCAGCGAAGAGGAGGAGCACCGTTTCTTCTGCCTAAACAGTAAGTTTGTTTTTCTTAAGCCTACCTCGCCATGTTTTGCCTACCTCGTGTTTATTAACGCCTCGTGATAACGTAAAGGCGCCATTACCACGAGGTTAATACGCGAGCGTTTGTTTATATTTTTTATATACTTTAATTTTTAGTTGATAAATATTTAATAATTTTTTTGATGATTTTCGAAAGTGGACATAAAGTATTTGTTTACATAACAAAGCAACCGCTTATCAAAACAAACCCTATTTATAAACATTGAAAGACGTTTTTTTTTTTAAATTATATTTTTGTGTACACAAATTACTACAAATATTTTAAAAATGTGATATATTTTTAAAACATTTAAAAATTACATGCACCTCTTATTTTTTAATCGATTAAAATAACTTTTAAATTTAAAAGAAGCCTAATTAAACATTTTATTGACATCACTTGTCATAATTAAAAAACAATAATGCGAATCGATTGGTAAACAAAAAAAAAAAAAAAACGTTTTTTTAAACATTTTAAAAAATCATTGCCCACACAAAATAGTGATAAAATCTCATTTGATTAACAATTTTGAATATCATTCTTAAAACTTTTACACTTTTTTTCTTTTAGGTTTAGATAATAACATCCATTTTAAGTGCTCACAGTTTGTTTTACAGTTTTTCAAACGAAAATATAAAATTTATATATATCTTTAAAGAGTATATTACAAAGATACACTACTAATTACTACAATTGTAGATTATTTTCAAAAACAATATATTGATAAACAAATAGAAAAAGATAGGCGTCTGCCAAAAAAAAAAAAAAAGAATATAGTTTAATCTAAACCTACTTTTTAAAGATCCAATTTATATAATTTTTTTATAATAAATTTGATGGATTTCTTATTTGTAAACATTCTTTTTTTTTTTTTAAATAAGAGGGTTTAAAGGTAGGGTAAAATATACTAGACAATCTGCAGAGTGGTATCGTCTGTTATATTTAAATAAATCAAAACATGCTCTCTATGTTTTACAGTTTAAAGGCATAAAGGCAGGTAGAGTGAAGAATTAATTATCATGTCTATATAACCTCCCCCACCTGTCTTCTCCCCCTCTTTTTAATTTGAAAAAAAGCCTGTTATTCTGATTGGCTGATGGAAGTATGCCTCAATTTGATGGCAATAAATCTTTACAACTACCCTATATATAATAACATATATAATAATTAAAGCTTATTTATCTCTTCTTTGCTTATATATATATATATAATTTTAAACATTTATTTAATTTTTAAATTTTAGCATTCCTTTTATAATATTTACAATACAATCTGCTCTCACATATCAATGGTTATTTGTTGTTGTTTTGAATGAATATTGTGATCTGAAATTATTTTTTTTTTTCTGTTGAGTGAACTATGTAACTTGGTTAGGTTAGTTTTGTTTATGTGTTTAGTTGAATTTTTAGATTAGGCTTTCTTTTTTTTTTTAGATTATTGAGACACATGCAGACGTGTGTTTTTAGCAAATCTTAAAATGTGATAATGCCTTCATTGTTTACACTCATGGACAAAACTTTGGAAGTTGAAAGTCTTTGATGTTACCAATCGTCTGTTGTTTTGAAGGAGACAGAGGTTATTCACACTTGTTTATCTCGTGTGTCTTCAATAAAGGTCACTCTGTATCAAATATTTTTCAGTGTCATTGTGTTTGGATCCAGATATACATGCTAAGAGGTACAGCTTCCTTAAGTTTTTTTGTCCATGAATGTACATTAAAATATAAATAATCTAAAATTTGGGGAGCCAAAAAGAAATTAATCTTTAAAATCCTCTGTGTGAGATGACATCTCTCTATAAAAGACAGTTTTCATTTACAAAAATAACCATTTTTACTATTTAGCAGTTCTCCAATAAGAGGACACTTCTCCCTAAAGGACACTCTGTCTCTGTAACTAGGTATTGTAACCTTCACAGAGAGGTAGTTTTACTGTATGTAGAGTATATTGTGCACATAGCGAGGTTTAGCTTATAAACAACAATGACTTTAAATGTCCTACCAATGGCCAGTTATCTCCATGGTATGTGGCAAGCCAATCAGCAGCTGTCAAGACATTGTTTACATTTGATGATGTTCAGCTGTTATCTTGACATTGGCCCTCATGACATGCCTTTGGTGTATATACACTCATGGACTTGATAAGGCACAATTTGGATTGTAGATTATAAACACAAGGTAATAAGACCAAATCCAAATAAATAGTGTGTAACATTTCGGTAACAGCGTTGTTACCGAAACGTCACACACTATTTATTTATTTGGATTTGGTCTTATTACCTTGTGTTTACACTCATGGACAAAACTTGGGGAAGTGGAAATTCTTTGATGTCGTCTATAAATATATATATATATTTTTTTGAAGGAGACAAAGACAATTTTGTTCACACTTAGTTATCTTGTGTGTCTTCAAAGATCACTGTAATATCTTTCAGAGTTATTGTCTGAATCCCGATATACATGGTAAAAGGTACAATTTCCTTAAGTTTGTCCATGAGTGTATCTTTCAGAGTTATTGTCTGAATCCCGATATACATGGTAAAAGGTACAATTTCCTTAAGTTTGTCCATGAGTGTATCTTTCAGAGTTATTGTCTGAATCCCGATATACATGGTAAAAGGTACAATTTCCTTAAGTTTTGTCCATGAGTGTATCTTTCAGAGTTATTGTCTGAATCCAAATATACATGTTAAAAGATACAACTTCCTTAAGTTTTGTCTATGAGTCTATATAAAGGTATATTGGTGAAGATTGAGACCATTATCTTTCAAATTATAAATATGAGGTGTGTTATTTGGGATTTAAATATTGATAAAACACAATCTGGATTATAGATTATAAACACGAGGTAATAAGACCAAATCTAAATAAATAAATAGTATGTGGTGTTTCTGTAACAGTGTTGTTTACCATCTTCAGACAAAAGTACTGAATAGAATTTAAGAAATCACATATTTATTTTTTATCCTTGAGCTGTTTTATGATTAGCAGCGGCCTCTCCTAAAGGTCCTGTTTAGGTAAAGTACAATGCTACACTTTAGTCCTGAGGGATCTTTGGTTGAATTATAGTCAGTTGGTTAAAAATTCATCACAACATTTGACGCTAACAGGCCTCTTGTTGACAACATTTAAGCTGGGGGGGGGGGGGGGGCAGTTGAAATAGAGTAGGTGAATAGGCTTACATTGGGGAATTCAAAAAAACTGTTGATAATTTTAAAAAATTGGTTCAATCAAAGAGGTTTGACTGTATCTAAGTCCCATCATGGGGACTTATGGAGGTTCGACTGTAATTGGGAAGTGTTTGGATGCCACAAATTATGGAATTTTGATTTAAAATAATTTCTTTTTCTTACCCTTCTGAAGCAAGTTAAAGTTTTGAAATTTTAGCTGGGTTGAATCAAAATGTCACAATCCATGTATACATATATCCATATATTTGTTACTATGAAGAATTGTCTTTCAATTGTTGAGGTTTCTTGTATTGAGACAGTTAGAGAGGTACCTTTTGTACCAATTACTGGACTCAGCTTCTGCTGTTCCACCAATATTGTGGGGGTTTACTGCAGTAGTGAGGGGGTATGATACATTATTGGGTGAGTGAAAACATAATGGAGGATTTCCTATTGCAGGTTTTTTTACCTGTCTATAGTGCCCTCTCTTGGGAATCACCATATAATAGGGTGCTATAGACAGGTCACTTTTAATTTTTATTTATGCTTCTGAGGTGATACAGCAACGTATTTACAATTAGAGAGGAGACAAAATGAATTAAATCTAGAAAAAAGAAGTGAGGACATATCAGTCATTAAAGTCTGAGAGGCAAGGCCTTCAGCCAGTTCAGGGCTTCCGGGGTGACAGAGTGGAGATTGGAGATTCCTCCATTGAATTTGTACAGCGGGCAGTCATCTAGTATATGGGACATTGATTGTGGGACGTTGCAGGCACAATTTGGATCTTTGGTGTAGCCCCATAACTTCATCAACTCTGCACACCTTCCCTGACCTGTCCTAAAGCGGTTTAGAAGCACCCATTCTCGTCGAGGGAGGGAAAAACCTGGGATCTTGACACTTGGGCTTGTGATGAGGTTCTTGTTTGGGATATCGGAGCTGATCCAGGAATTTGTCCATGCTTCTGAGATATTAAAATTTTGGGAGAGAAGTTGGTTTCCTCTGGACCATATCGGCTTCCTTGATTTTAGTCTATGTTTTGGGGGAGACTGTAGGATTGGGTTAATTTCGAGGTCGAGTGAATCCAAGAGTTTTTGGTACATTTTCTTGGTGGCTTCCTTTCTGCGTAGCTCAGGCGGAGAGATGTGAGCAAGAACTGGAAGCCAGTCGATTCTTGTAGGTTGGCAAACCCCTGTTATAATTCGTAAGGTAGAATTTAGTTGTGTGTCTATTAGCTTCGTGTGGCAGCTCCCCTCCCAGACTGGAGCACAATACTCAGCCGTGGAGAAGATCAATGCCAAGGCAGAAGTACGCAGGGTGTTGGCATCACTGCCCCAGGAAGAGCCGGCCAGCTTATGGAGGATATTGTTACGTGATGATAGTTTCCCCTTTAACTTGGTGAGATGAGTTTTGAAGGTGAGAGTGCGGTCAAGATGAATGCCTAGGTATGTCACTTTTAATGTAAAATGTTTACATTTTAATGTTTAAAATTGGGCGCTATAGAGAGGAAGGTGCTATTTAGAGGGGGTGCTATAGGCAGGTTTAACTATATTCTCATTTGTTATATTTAGATGATGCGTTATTGCTTTATAAGAAGAAAATCTGCAAAGGTTGAAACTCCTAATCACCATCATATTTGCACGACTACTTCAAGCACCACAACCATTTCCTTACAAGACTCCAAGGTGATGCTGTCCTAAATGGCCTTCAAAGAGTTCATTGCCTCCGGGATTTTATGTAACCCAAATAAAAACATACTTGTTGACAAAATGGCCTAGAATCTAATGGATTTTATTTGGATTAATAAAGTTTGCTTTCTGAACTCGTAATGCCCGTTATAAAAATCTGCCCTTATATTTGCATCAACCCACTTATCTTTTAAAAAATCATTTTTTGACCCCGGAATATATGCATATATTGCCCATTATTAGTTTTAATTTGCAACGAGCTCTCTAGTTGTGAGTGCTATGATATGGTTACTCCTTCCATACTCCATATTGTGGCAGTATTCAAGTATAAATATAAAAATATAATCTGCTAATATACACAAGGTAATGAAACCAAATCCAATAAATAAATAGTGTGTGACTGTTTCGGTAACAGTGTTGTTACCATCTTCAGACAAAAGTACTGAATGAGAAAATATATCACAGCATGTTTTCTCATTCAGTACTTTTGTCTGAAGATGGTAACAATGCTGTTATCAAAACATTACACACTAGTTATTTATTTGGATTTGGTCTTATTACCTTGTGTTTATAATCTATAATCCAAATTGTACCTTATCATAGCTATATACTACAAAAGCATTTTATTCTTTTGTCTGAAGATGGTAACAACGTTGTTACCGAAACATCACACACTATTTATTTATTTGGATTTGGTCTTATTACCTTGTGTTTATAATCCAAATGGTACCTTATTATTCTCTTGCCTTTTATCTGAAGTTTTCAATTCACTATATGGCTACGAAAAGCTTGGTAAAATATTGCTTTTGTTAAAAATGATAGTGGTTGGTTTTTACAAACATTTTCATATTCGATAATGTTTTATACCTTTTTTCTCTCTATATTCTATCAAAAAAAGGTACAATTTGTTGTTTTTGTTTGTTTCTTATATCCCCTTGTGTAAAGATTACACAAATTCCATGAGTCCATGTTCCTCGAGCTGTTTTATGATGAGCAGCGGCCTCTCCCAAAGGTCCTGTTTAGAAGGTACAATTTGGATTATATAGGAATACAAAGTAATAAAAGACTAAATCCAAATAATTAATTAATGTGTGATGTTTCAATAACAAAATGTTTCATCTATGGATATTCTTTTAAAATATTTATTGAATTCTCTATATATACAGTTTAGAACTTTGATAATTCAAATGTCTTTAATTTGAATATTTATCTTATTCCCTAGAATTTCAGTTTTTAATTCGAATATTTGGATAATCTGTTTTTTTTTTTTTTTTTTTGGGCTTTGAAATCCCTTGAACTGGGATATATATATATATTTTTGCTTATCCCTAGTACACGTGGTACAGGCCATAATCATGGTGGGTAGTTAGCGACTGCTTTTACTGTAAGTGCACCACATGTCTACACATGTGAAAAGCAGTTTGACTTTGCACTTACAAATGTGCCAGAGCCCCGTTTGGTTGAACTGGGATCTAATACCTATAAACGTCACCCACTAATTATTTATTTGGATTTGGTCTTTTATTACCTTGTGTTTTTAATCTATAATCCAAATTGTACCTAGTCATTTTTTGATAGTCTTCAATGGACCCACAGAAGTTATTTTCTCTATATATTACTACTATACAGCTAAACTTGGATAATTCGAAGTCCTTCTTGTACTTGTTCCACAATCAATATATTAGGTACCGCTCAACAAGATCAACCTAGTTTATGATAATTGAAACAATGAATAATATGTGAAGGTTATTTACATATTAAACAAAATGTTAACGCAGGATTAGATCCAAGTTAAAGGGATTTCGAAGCCCAATGGACCAAAAAAAAAAATTATCCAAAATTATAAAGCACAATTTGGATTTATTCTTTTGTCTGATGATGGTGACAATGCTGTTGCCGAAACGTCACACACTTAATAAATTATTTGGATTAGGTCTTATTTTTCTTGTACTTAAATTATCCAAAAATTCAAATTAAAAACGGAAATTCTATTTATAAGAAATTCTAGGCACCAAGATAAATATTGGAATTAAAGACGTTTTTGAATTATCCAAGTTCTACTGTATATATAGAGAATTCAATAAATATTTAAAAGAATTCCCATAGATTATAAACACAAGGTAATAATTTTTACACAAATACGATAGATTTAACGATAGATGGCAATAAAATTTAATTTACAAGGTAATAAGACCAAATCCAAATAAATAAATAGTGTGTATTTGGATTTGGTCTTATTACCTTGTGTTTATAATCTATAATCCAAATTGTGCCTTATCTATACCCATAGATATATATATTTTTTGTTTGAAAAATGGCATATATAATTTTGTGTGTGTGTGATTCAATTTTTCACCTTTGATGGTTGTTATTTTTTATTTCTACGATGTAAATCAAAGTACGTGGCCATGGGCCTATCAAAAATGTTCTAGTTAGGAATGTAATCTTGTATTGAAGTTGTGTGACAATGGGAGAGAGAGATATGGGGATATTTACTGAACACAAAATTTAAATATTTATACAGTGCTCCCTCGTGATGTAAATAAATTACTGTGGCTTTTTTTACCATATTCAGTAGAAGTTGAATGAAAGATGGTTTTCACCTGGTTTCTCATTGAGGTCATGGAGAATTTATTCTCTTTGCTCTTTTTTTGTTGTTGTTATCTGGAGGGAATCTTGTTGTTAACCTGACGGAGATGATAACTGTAATCTAGCTGAGTTGGTGGGAACTTCCTCCGAGAGTTTAGCTGCCCACCTTTCTCCACCATTGCTTGTTTGTTTGTATTTCTTGAAAATAAAGATAATTCGGCCAGTAAATCTTTTTTTTACCTCGACGTTTCAACAAAAATCTTTTGTCCTCGTCAAGAGCAAACCAAAAATGAAAACATTTAGCAAGGCGTTATTTGGCCTCGTTAGGAGCAAACAAAAAAAAAGATTTACTGGCTGAAGTATCTTTATTTTCAAGAAATATGAATGCCGGCCAGGCAGCCTCTATCTTTATGATTGTTTGTTTGTGTTCTTCATATCATCAGAGATATGCTCATTTACCCCCACAATACATTTATGACATACAGTAGAACCTCTCTGTAAAGGATAATATATAGTTGCAGAGCAAAAGTGTCCTTTCTAGTTAGGTGTCCTCTTACTGGAGAGTTATTAAATAGTAAAAATGGTAATTTTGACAATGAAAACTGTTCTTTATAGAGATGTGTCCTCAAGCCGTAGTGTCCTCTCATGTAGATTTTACTGTAGTACAATTTGGATTATATATATGGAGAGAGATATCGGTTTTGCTCTTCATTGGAAAATGGATGCTGTTGCTACGTTAGTCATCTTGGTTTTAAAATATTTTTATGTTTAACTATATATGCCAATATCATTTTTAAAATTTCCAAATTTTTGAGAAAATAAATTTCCATTACTATAGAACTTCTCTCTAAAGGACAACACCTAGTTGCAGAGTCAAATTATCCATTAGGGAGAGGTGTCTCCTCTTACTGGAGAGTTGCAAAATAGTAAAAGTAGTCATTTTGGAGGGAAGACTCTCCATTGTAGAGATGTGTCCTTTAGCGAGTGTCCTTCTCATGGAGGTTCTGATGTATATCTTCTCTAAACATCATAATAACATGCCCTTTCAAAATTTCAACTGAATTAATGAAGTGCAAATGAGTGAAATTAAGTGTCCCAAGAGATCTGTGGTAAAATGCAACGGAGGTTTACTTTATTATTTTAATTTATTGAAAATAAAGATACTTCGGCCAGTAAATCTTTTCATTACCTCGACGTTTCGACAAAATAATTCGACATAATAAAAAGATTTACTCTGGCCGAAGTATCTTTATTTTCAAGAAATATGAATGCTGGCCAGGCAGCCTCAATATTTACGATTATTATTTTAAATTCTTTTCCTTTATGAGACCAACTCTGTGAGATTTAAGACAGTTGAAGTACTTTCTTTTGTTAATAACAGCTTGCCCCAGGATGACTGGGAGGTTGGTTGTGTTTACAGCTCCAGCACAGTTGAGAGAATTCTCAGATGACTGACCTCTACCTAGGTATAACTCTGTGCTATTTCTTGGCTTTGTAGAAGAGCCACCTTTCTGGGTTCTCCTTACTTGATTAATTGCCCCCTTCTTTCTTTTCTCCTCAACCAGAGAGGTTACAGGGGGGTTTTGGACAAAATACCGACGATCAAAATCCCCCCCCAACAAACCAAAAACTCAACAGGGACACAATCCCAACAGAGACAATCCTGAGACAAGGATGCAATCCCAGAAAACCAAAATCCCAACAGGGACGTAATCCTGACAGACCAAAATCCCAACAGACCAATATCCCAACAGACCAAAATCCTAACAGGGATACAATCCCAACAGACCCAATATCCCAACAGGGACGTAATCCTGACAGACCAATATCCCAACATACCAAAATCCTAACAGGGATACAATCCCAACAGACCAAAATCCTAACAGGGATACAATCCCAACAGACCAAAATCCCAACAGGGATACAATCCCAACAGACCAAAATCCTAACAGGGATACAATCCCAACAGACCAAAATCCTAACAGGGATACAATCCCGACAAAAAAATCCCAACAGGGACCCAATCCCAACAGACCAAAATCCCAACAATGGACACAATCCCAACAGACCAAAATCCTAACAGGGATACAATCCTGACAAAAAAATCTCAACACGGACACAATCCTGAAAGGTATACAATCCAGACGACCAAAATCCTAGCAAATTATAGCAATAGTTAGTAATCAAAACAACTTTCTAACATTGTCAAGGCCATTCATTAGAACCAACCATTATATTATTTAGTGTTTCACAACACACATAGCTTGTGTCCACCTGTTTAAAACCATTTTGAATAGTCAAAAATCCAACTCTTTCTTTCTCTTTTATTTTTCCTAAAATATATATTTAAAAAAAAATTCAATATATAAATTGTTTTATAATATTAGACTGCGTGTTGTGATCACCGATGTGCTTTAATGACCTAGATTTGGTGACCCTGGGGCCCACCCTTTATTCTTGTTGAACCATTGCCTAACCCCTTCTGCATAATGTAGGCGTGTACATTTAGTTGGGCTGTCTGTGTGCCTACAATTACAGAATATATGATAAAGCACAATTTGGATTATAGATTATAATACAAGAAAATAAGACCTAATCCAAATAATTTAATAGTGACATTTTGGTAAAAGCGTTGTTACCATCATCAGACAATAAGTACTGAATGAGAAAATATATCAAAGCTTGTTTTAAATAGTTACTGTTATCAAGTATGTAAATTCTGTACTTTTGTCTGATGATGGTAACAATGCTGTTACAGAAACTTCACACACTTTTCGGCAACAGCATTGTCATCATCATCAGACAAAAGAATAAAATCAATTTTTAGAATCAAGATTTTTATTCTTTTGTTTGATGATGGTAACAATGCTGTTGCCGAAACATCACACTATTAAATTAATTGGATTAAGTCTTCTTGTCTTGTATTACAGAATATAATAAATGGGAATGCAGTCCGTCAACATCTCTATAGCAAATTCATTTAGGACCATGATTTTTATATTGGTGTCTTAACACACCCCAGTTAAAACATCTTGTGAAACTTTGTGATGTTATAGCAAAGTTTGGAATTAAGAATTTTGAAAATTAGAACTTCTAGGTTAAAAAGCCTTAACCAGGAAATGGATTGAAGAAACTCTGGAATGATTTGTCCATGCAATTTTTTTTGTTTAAGTTGCTTTTTTTTAGTAGCTCTTGAATTGGTGTTTCTTGCCGACAATTTAATTAAATTGAGAGATATGAGATTAGTTATTAAACATTGTTCCACTGTATCTCACACTCTTCTTTCTTATCTCCATCTCACTCTCTGAAGGACAGCATCTATTCACTTGTGTACCAGAGAACAGCTATACACCAATACCTCGCTTTACGTCTTTTCGTTTTGCGTTTTTTTCGAAGTTGCGTCCTGCTTAATTTTTACTGATATTCACTGTGCGTCGTTAGATTTTCGAAGTTGCGTTGTTTTGGATTCGAGTCTTTAATTATTATTTTTTTTTTGAATTTTTTTCCCCTAAAATATGGCAACACCTTTGTTTTTGATTGCGCCTTCACATATTTTCACTTTGCGTCGTTTCAATTTGTGTCGTTTTTTTTTTTTTGGAACATAATCCCGACGCAAAGCGAGGTATGGGTGTATTGTATAAATTGTCTTTTTTTATTTATTTATTTATTTTCAAATGGAAACCTATCATTTGTAGAGAGATAGGTGTCTGCTAGTGGAAATGTCTTCATTGAAAATTCCAACTCTTTAATTTATTTTCAAACAAATATGAAATGAGAAAGTCAATCAATTAGAAAGAAAAGGTAATAAGACAAATTAATAAGGCACAATTTGGATTATAGATTATAAACACAAGGTAATAAGCCCAAATCCAAATAAATAAATAGTGTGTGACATTAACAGCGTTGTTACCATCTTCAGACAAAAGTACTGAATGGTGAAAGTATTGATTCAGTACTTTTGTCTGAAGATGGTAACAACGCTGTTACTGAAACGTCACACACTATTTATTTATTTGGATTTGGTCTTATTACCTTGTGTTTGTAATAAGACCAAATAAATGAAAAAGTAGTATGTGACTGTTTCTGTAACATTGTTAAAGTACAATTTGAATTATAGATTAGAAACACAAGGTAATAAGACCAAATCCAAATAAATAGTGTGTGAAGTTTCTGTAACAGCGTTGTTACCATCATCAGACAAAAGTACTGAATTTACACACTTGATAACAGTAACTATTTAAAACAAGCTTTTTGATATATCTTCTCATTCAGTACTTATTGTCTGATGATGGTAAAAACGCTTTTACCGAAATGTCACCCACTATTTATTTATTTGGATTTGATCTTCTTCTTTCTTTTCTTCAATCAATCACACTAAGGTATCAAGCTTGTAAAGCTTAAGACTTTTGATGGTGTCTGCCGGGGAAGAGTAGAGCTCATCAATGGATGAGTCAATAATATGTCTTGGGGTTGCAGGCTGAGAATTGCACTTAGTACATAGTGGGAAAACCCTGCAACCATTTGATCTTATTACCTTGTGTTTATAATCCAAATTGTACCTTACCAATCAATCAATTATGATACCTCAACTTTTTTATTGATGCACTTCTTGTTCCCAGCACAGAACAAATGTGCTATTTTGTATACAACATTGCTGAAAACCTCCAGGCAACTTGACTCACTTCCTTATCTGGTTTGTACTTTTAAAGCCTTGCAAAAGTCGTCATGCAAACTGCCATCTTTCACATTGCATCATATAACAATACCTGTTGAAAATGACTTAAAAATATAAACTTGACATTCCATTTTGAAGAGTAAAAAAATGAGACTAAAACCTTTAGTACAAGTGTATATTGGTTGTTTAATGACACTCCTTCTCTATAAATACTACCCAAGAGGAAGCATTTAAATAATGGTAAAAAAACAGCAATGACCTACTCTCCAACTTCCTGAGTGACACACAGCTGTGCAATATACTTGTTTAAAACTTTTCCCAGGACTTGTTTTACTCATAGCATCATATACAGTAGAACCTCCCTGTAAAGGACAACACCTAATTGCAGATCCAAAGTGACCTCTAAGGAAGAGGTGTTCTCTTACCGGAGAGTTGTAAAACGGTAAAAAATGGTAATTTTGCAAATGAAAACTGTCTTCTTTTATAGAGAGGTGTCCTCTAGCGTGAGTGTCCTCTCATGGAAGTTCTACTCTATATAGTAGAATTTGCCATGAGAGACCACCCTTGAAAACATGGCTCTCCTGGTCTCTCATCAGAGTCTCTGTTTGGGTTGAAAGACTTCTCATTACTTGCCATTAAGGGATTACCTGGGGGACGGTGGAAGGATGGTCTAAACCGTTGGTTTTCGACTGCTTCGTCCCAGGTTCGATTCCCGCATTGGGCACTTTTTTTCTAATTAAAAAAGAAAAAATGCTTCAATGGCCCCCGATTCTTGCCAGTCCAACCTCACCAGCGAGTGTAAGTAACCAAACGGGGCTCTGGCACGTTTGTAAGTGCAAAGTCGAACTGCTTTTCACATGTGTAGACATGTGGTGCATTTACAGTAAAAGCATTCGCCTTCTACCCACCATATTTATCATGGCATGTACCAAGTGTACTAGGGATAAGCAAAAAAAAAAGATATTACCTCCTGGAGGGGCATGTTTTTGGCGATGGTCTCTGCTGGGAGGCCTTATTATTAACAGTATTGAATACTAATACAGTAGAATAACCTCCATGAGAGGACACTCCGACTAGAGGACACCTCTCTACAAAGGACAGTTTTCATTGTCAAAATTGCCAATTTTACTATTTTGAGACTCTCCGGTAAGAGGATATATCTCCCTAAAGAACACTTTGGCTCCGCAATTAGGTGTTGTCCTTTACAGGGAGGTTCTACTGTATATACACTAATGGAAGTTTCATATTTTGATGTCCGCCGGTTGTCTTGTTTTTATTTTGAAGGAGACAGAGGCAATTTTGTTCACACGTGGTTATCTCGTGTGTCTTCAATAAAGGTTACTGTAATATCTTTCAGAGTTATTGTTTGAATTCCGATATACATGGTAAAAGGTATAACTTCTTTAGGTTTTGTCCATTAGTATTTCTGATATATCCGATAAAATATAATTATAGAATTTAAATTGTGTGCCAAATATTTAAATGAAATATTTATTTGTATCTATACATCATGCAAATAGGACCTTTCAGTAAAGGACAACACCTAGTTGCAGAGCCAAAGTGATTTCTAAGGAAGATGTGCTAAAAATGGATAATTTTGGTGATGAAAACTGTCCTTTATAGAGAGGTGTTCTCTAGGAAGAATGGACTCTAATTGCAGTTCACACCTTTATTTAAAATTGCCTTTACTTTTATCATATTACTTTAGAAACAAAAGATAATAAGGCCGAATCTAAATAACTAAACTGTACGTAACATTTCGGTAACAGAATTTTTACCAAAATGTCTCGTTTATTCCAATTATTTGGATTTTTGGTCTTGTTGATTTATGCTTCTAATTTATAATCCAAATTGTGTGTGCCCCTCATAATTTATTATTACTTTAAGTTTTAAATTCACATTCATTGTTAATGAAATAGAATATATTAGCCTATTGCACATCTAGTTACAGAACCAAGTGTCCTTTAGAGAGAAATGTTTTCTTACTGGAGAGCACAGCTCATTGGTAAAAAAGTTAATTTTAGAAAGGAAAATAGTCCTTGTATATAGGGGTGTCCTCATAGCATGTGCCTCTCACACAGCCTCTATTCTTGACTGTGTTCAGTGTATTCTCCTGCTGAAATGGTCAATGGTCACTTTCTGGTTGCATTTAAATATATACAGTCTTCTTCTTCTTTCTTATCTTCACTCAATCATATTAAGGTATCAAGCTTGAGACTTTTGATAGTGTCTGCCGAGAGACAATCATCGTGATTGAGTGAAGTAGAATGCGTCTTTCTTTGTCATTAAGACTGGGAGTACTACTCAGGGGCAGGCCGACTTAGCTCCAAAATAAATGGCCGCCTCTGACATGAGGAACAGATGCCATGTGCAGCCGCTCCTAACATGAAGTACAGACTGATCCTGTATCCCTGGATTAGGAGCCCTTACAGGATACTATCATCAGGGCCAGCTGAGCCCAGGTTTTTTAGTGAGCTTGTTACTGCTCCCCCTCCTCCTTTATCATCCAGCCTTGGGACTGGCAAAGGCGGAGTTAATATATACAGTAAAATCTCCCTGTAAAGGACAACACCTAATTGCAGAGCTAAAGTGTCCTTTAGGGAGAGGTGTCTTCTTACCGGAGAGTTTCTAAATTGTAAAAATGGTAATTTTGCAAATGAAAACTGTCCTTTGTGGAGAGGTGTCCGCTAGCGGGTGTCCACTAAAGGCAGGTTCTGCTGTACCAAATGAAAAACATAATGTAACAACACCAAATGAATAAATAGTGTATGACGTTTTGGTAACAGCCTGTAATGCTTTTATATGCATTACACACACAGCATGTTACAGAAAGTCAGACTTATTTATTTGGATTTGTTCTTGTTACTTTGTTTCTAATCTATATTCCAAATTGTACCTTATCCTATATATACCACAGATTGCTTTTGCTTCTCCATTTTCATTATTGAAAATAAAATCTTTCTTATGTGACTTTATTAACAAATTTTAATAGAGAAAACTTATAGATAATGTAGTAGAAACCTCCCTGTAATGTATCTTTTAGGGAAAGGTGTCCTCTTACCTGTAATTTATTAAATAATAAAAATGGTAATTCTGCAAATGAAGACTGTCCTTTGTACAGAGGTGTCCTCTAGTGTGATTGACCTCTCATGCAGGTAGTTCTACTGTAATAAGCTCTTATACATGTTTCTCACAAATTTTTCACTTCACCACAAACTCTTTCTCGTCATTCCTGTGACCTTTCCTAAATTTGAATGAGTGCAATACCAGCATAGTAAGTGCACAGAAAAACAAAGTTTCACATTACTATAGCTTGTACAGTTACTTATCATCAATGTGTTAATTGCCTGCCTCTCACTTAACAAAGTAAAACACACACAAAAAAAAGTTGTGCCGACATAAATAGACCCTCTACCAGACTCTGGCACCGCACTTCTTTGTCTGGAGATCAAGTCTAAAGCTGATCCTCATTAACCTCATTTTCTCTCTAGGCTTGGAGCACGGCTCAGTTTCTTGGACTCCTCCTGACATTCATTAGACCACATGGTAACAATACCAGGTCAGAAAATAAATAAAATTGTGTGACGTTATGCTGTTACCATCACACACTATTTATTCATTTGGATTTGGTCTTATCACCTTCTATATCGATAATCCAAATTGTACCTTATCATTCTTTAGGCCACAGTATCATTTCTTTGTTGTTGATACTTTTTTGAAGTTTTAACTTAAGAGAGGTAGTTCTGCTGTAAAAGGACACGTTGGCTCTGAAACTAGGTGTTGTCCTTTATAGAGAAGTAGTTTTACTGTAAGAGGATACATCTCTCTAAAGGACACTTTGGCTCCGCAACTAGGTGTTGTCCTTTACAGAGAGGTTTTTCTACTGTAAGAGGACACCTAAATGACACGTTGGCAACTAGATGGTCTTTACAGAGAAGTTCTCCTACTGTATAACCTGGTTGCTCATATATAAAGGGTGTGTCTGTGATATAATAAGGTTAATAAGTAATTTGTAGGCAACATTTTGGGCACATCTAAATAAATTTCTAGATTTGGTCGTTCGTGCCCACCATGTGTTCTAGATAAATCTATATGGCATGGTACTATGTCTTGTAGCCCTGTTCATAATGTGTGCTAGGTAAACCTACATGGCCATGGTACTAAGGATAAATAGAAAGAGAACACAAGTGGAGTCTTCTCACCCCAGTTCACCAAAAGCCGGTGTTTTTGTTCAGGTTCTTATGGCCCCCTGCCAAAGTTTATCTGGTGGTGGTGGTATCTGCATGATAGTGTCTGAACTTATGCAATCTCTCTCTTCATGACCTCAGTCTAACATCATCATCTGGGCAACACATTTCCTGAACCACTCCTTAAATATTGATAGCGGTGGCGACATTGTTGATAAACTTCCAGACCACCAGAGAAGGGGCTATTTCTGGATACAGAATCATTTCAAATCAATGGAAGCCTTGAAACCTACTTGTTTTTAGACAGTTTGATCTGTAGCTGTAACTTAGAATACCCTCCAGGGTCTTTGATTAGTTTACATTTTGGTCAATTGATAAGTGTCTTGTTTGGATTATAGATTATAAATCTAAAGAAATGATTGAGATGAGTGATGTTTTGGTAACAGTATCTTAATGGAAATATCATACATTAGTTATTCGTTTGAATATGTTGTTGTGTGTGTGTGTGTAAAAGTACATTCAGCACTTATATCATTTGTTTTCAGACAGTTTGATCTGTAGATGACACTTAGAACACCCTCCAGGGTCTTTGATTAGTTTACATTTTGGGCAATTGATAAGGTGCATGTTTGGATTATAGATTAGAAACATAAAGTAACACATCTAAAGATGAGTGATGTTTTGGTAACAGCGTTGTTACTGAAATGACATGGATTATTTATTCATGTGAATGTGTTCTTGTAAAGTACATTCATTACTTATCTCACATGTTTTCAGACAGTTTGATATGTAGCTGGTACTTAGAATACCCTCCAGGGTCTTCGATTAGTTTACATTTTGAGCAATTGATAAGGTACATGTTTGAATTATAGATTAGAAACAAAGTAATACATCCAAAGATATAAATTATGAATGATGTTCTCAAGCCTCTACAAGCTTGATACCCTAATATGATTGAGTGGATATAAGAAAGAAGATGAAAGATGTTTTGCTAACAGTGTTGTTACTGAAATGTCACATCATTTGATTCGTTTGAATGTGTTCTTGTAAAAGTACATCCAGTATTTATCTCACTTGTTTTCAAACAGTTTGGTGGATGGAACTTCTAACACTCTCCAGTGTCTTTGATAGTTTACATTTTTTGGCGATTGATAAGGTTGGGATTATAGAGTTAGAAACATAAAGTAAGGCATCCAAAGAAATAAAGAAGATGAGTGATGTTGAGTAATAGCGTTGTTACTTAAAAAAAAAAAATATTATCTCTAGTACACATGGTAATGGTGGGTAGTTAGCAACTGCTTTTACTGGAAGTGCACCACATGTCTACACATGTGAAAAGCAGTTTGACTTTTACATTTACAAATGTGTCAGATCTCCATTTGGTTATTTGCACTTTCAGATGGGGTTGGACTTTTGCAAGAATTGGGGGCAATTGAAGCATTTTTTCAATTAGAAAAAAAGTGCCCAATGCGGGATTCGATCCCGGGTATCTATAATCCAAATTGTATCTAATCACTCTATATCTTCTAATTCTGGGCCATGTTAGTTTATGATTGAGCCAATCTTTCATTGATTCTCCCCCTTCATTCTTCAATCCCTCCACTATGTGATCCTGCAAACTTCCTTTTGATTTCCTTCTCTTTGTCACCTGATATGTCAATTTGATATTGAGAATTCTTCTACCCCACACCAAGCTATCACCAAGAGATCATTTTTCCTCTCTTTGGGCATTGTCCAAGCATCACATCCATGTAAGAATACTGGCCAAACAAATCAATGCTCTTTTTGAACATCTTAAGAGCATTTTTTAAAAAATCTTTCCAAGAAACATCTTTTGCCTTTGTAATTTGTACTTAAGACTTCTTTTTGCATTCTCTCATTTATGATGCTTAAGAAAGAAGTAAATTTGGCCCACATATTTATTTTTTTGGTTTCTTACAAAGTTACAGACACAAGGTAATAAGATCAAATTCAAATAAAATCTATAATCCAAATTGTGTGTGTGTGTCTTTCTGTGTGTCTAGTTTAATGATGGGTCAAATGCAAAAAAAAAAAAAAAATCGTTACGAATTTCAAAAAAAGGAGAAAATTGTCATTTTTATTGTAAAATCTATAAAAGAAAGAGGAGAAAAGAGAGGCCCTATACAGTAGAACTACCCCTCTGTAAAGGACAACACCTAGTTGCAGAGTCAAAGTGTCCTTTAAAGAGAGGTGTCTTCATAACGGAGAGTTAGTTGGTGATGGGTAAAAACGGTAATTTTTGGAGATGAAAACTGACCATTGTAGAAGTGTCCTCTCATGCAGGTTCTCTGGTTCAAATTCACATTAATAGGTACCGCTCAGCAAGAGCAACCTAGTTCATGATAATTGAAACAGTGAATAATATATGTGAAGGTTATTCACATATTAAACAAATTTTAACGCGGGATTCAATCCCGGTTCATGACTGTCGGGAATCGAGGTGTTACCCTCTCATCCACCGACTTATTGTCGGGAATCGAGCGTGTTACCCTCTCATCCACCGACTTTTATCATGCAGGTTCTGCTCTATGTTAAACATACCTTTGTAAGACACCTTTAAGCCACTCGGAAACATTGTCAGAATTATCATTCTAATTAGCTAAGGAACATCTTGGTTCACGGAGCCCTGGCACATTTGTAAGTGCAAAGTCAAACTGCTTTTCACATATGTAGATATGTGGTGCATTTACAGTAAAAGCAGTTGCTAATTACCCACCGTGATTAACATGGACTGTACCACGTGTACTCGGGATAAGCAAAAAAAAAAACATGGTTCTCTCTGCTACCAGATGTGAGAAATATACGCGACATTATTCACCTTAAAATCTACGAAAAGAGACCAAAAATAGTTTCTTACTCCATAATTAAAGGCAAACAGCTCTCTAAGCAAAGATAAAAACGAAGACTTTAAGGATCTATAGCCATATTTTGACTTGAACAGAATTATGCAATCGTTAACCGTCGTGAAGAGATCGTGAATTTTTATTTTTTTTTTTTGCAACCGACATCTTGACCGTACGTGTGATTGAGAAAAAAAGAAGGGCATCGATTTTTCGGCGCGTTGTTTGAGTTCCCAACTAACCGTACAGGTTATAACGGTGACCTAGCGTAGCCTCCATTGGAACTACCGGTTTGTTTCTTCTAACTCTCAAAAGAAGCAAAAAAAAAACGGTATTTTTGTAGCCGATTTTGAGTCATGTTTTATTCATCGATGTACTGACCTATATAGAGAAAGAGATAAAATTGTATTTTAGTGTAATAAGGAGAGGGAGGGAGGGCGGTATTGTTGTGACGGCAACTGACCACCGCGTGTTTACAAACAAAACGGCAGATAAATAAGTTCAAGGTCTGCTGGCATTGTTTCCTGCCATTGCCGGGGATGTACGGTGGTGGGTCGGTCGGTCGATCGGCGGTGTAGTTGTTTATCTTCCGCGGCGGGTGACCTTGGCACCACCTCCCATTGGCTGACTGTGTCTACCCCCCTTCCCGTCTGCTGCCATCTTGTGGCGGCCCTTTATTTACAACGCTGCTTGGGTCACGTGAGCGGCGGCGCTCTAGGCCTCGCGACATCGATCTCAGCACGTGGTGGTGGAGCCCGGCTTACGTAACCTTTCTTGGCACCCCAGCCCAGCGGCGTCGCCATTTTTTTTTTTTTTGTGCCGTCGCAGTCATGGCGGCTTGCTGTGTTTACTCCCTTCGAGCGCCACGTGGCCGGTGTCCTTGTATAACCTTCACTTTGAACGTGTTCTAAAGGCCCGGTGTTGTTGAATATCTAAATCCCTCCCCCGTCTAAAACACGCGATGTGTGGAGTTTAAGATGTTTCTATATAGAATTTTATTTGCTCTCTTTTTACTTTCAAAAGATAATGGCTCTTTCAAATGTTGGTTTCAAATAACAAACATTACCTAATAGAGCATTTGTATCAACACCACCGCCTTCTCAACATTCTCCCCCCAATTTCCTCTAACAAACGTTAATCCTTCGATTCAAAAATAACTTTTATTACTTCTTTAAATTAAAATACTACACACACTTTGGTCAGTAAATATCTTCAATTGTAATGTACCTTATAATAATATACTCTGTTTAATTAATTTATTTTTGATTGTTTGGATTTGGCAGCACTGTAATTATTGTTGTTGTTATGAATCTATTAAAAAAGTGTACGTTTGACATTAAAAAGATATATAATAAAAATTAGTTTATTAATTTAATAAAGCATATTTATTTATTTAATCGAAGAGGAACATTACATCAATAACAAGATTTATACTGGCCGAAGTATCTTTAATTTTAAGAATTATGAATGCCGGCAAACTATCTTTATGATACATTTTATTAAGTACTAAAAAAAAAAATCGTCCAATTAACTTACGTAACATTTTGAAAAAAAAGTTGAATAAATGGTTAGGGAGATAGAACTTCGATCATTGCCCAACATTCACGTGCTCTTGTTTAACCCTGTTCTTGTTTAACCCGTGAGTAAGGCAACATCGACCCGTTTGTTCAATTTTCGTACGTTCTTCTCTTTCCTTTTTTTTTTTTTTTTGATAGGGAGAGTTTGAAATAAAGATGATATTTTGAAATCTAAATTTTTGGTTTATTTATACACCATTTTTTTTCACCCAATATCAAATAATTACACCAATTGAATTCTTCTTACCACATATATATTGATGCATGCACACACATTCAAGAATCAAAATCATGTGAAACATTTGAGATGATTAATCAAATTTGAATTATTTTTTAGGTGAATCAATTGTTTGCAAATGGTGTTTAGATATAAAATGGTTATACATTTGTTTTGATGTTATAAATAGATATATATGGAATTTCTTCATTTTTAATATTTACCTTATACGATTTTACCAGCTGTCTTTGGATGACTTTTAATCTGACTTTTTTCTATAATTCATTGGTTGCTTTTTTTCTCCACCTTTAATCTTGGGTACATTTTTTCTCTCCCAAATCTTTTTTTTTGTTGTTGTTGTTCCTAGTACATGTGGTACAGGCCATGATAATCATGGTGGGTAGAAGTTGACGACTGCTTTTTACTGTAAGTGCATCACATGTCTACCTTTGTGAAAAGCACTCTCTTGCAGCACAATCTTAAATAAGAGCCTCTTAAAAGAAAAGATACAAGAAAATAAGACCTAATCCAAATAAATTAATAGTGTGTGACATTTCAGTAACAGCATTGTTACCATCATCAGACAAAAGAATAAATGTTAAATAAATCATTTATTCTTTTATCTGATGATGGTAACAATGCTGTTACTGAAACGTCACACACTATTAATTTATTTGGTTTAGGTCTTATTTTCTTGTATCTATAATCCAAATTGTGCTTTATCAAGAGCCTCTTGTAAAGAAAGCCAATCTCCAAAGTGTCCTGGTGACATCAGACAGGATGTTTGTTTGAAGCACAGAATAACACAGTCCAATACAGCTTAATGAATACAGTAAAAGCTTTCTTTGGAAATCACCCTTTCTTAGGAGAGACCATTTTTAGTGGAAACAGTTTTGTTTTCGGTTTATATAAACACAAGGTAATAAGACCAAATAAATAAATAGTGTGGGTTTATAGTCTTTTCAATTTTGAATCAGATTTTGGAAAATTCCATCTATTTGTAATGAGAAATGCATTAGGAATTACTTGATTTCTTTTAGCAGAATTTTAGAAAATAGATGAGAGAGAAAAAAACTTACCTTTTTAATGCTGTTTTCTCAACTTCTTGAATTCTTTAAAATAGAATCTTCAAGTGATGGCATCAACATTGATATTCACTTTGGAATTCATTTTCTTTAACTCATAGGAAGAATAACTTCTTAGGTCCATTGAAGTCTTATCATAAAATGATAAGGTACGATTTGGATTAGAGATTATAGTTACAAGGTAATAAGACCAAATACAAAAGCTTGCCGGCCTATCTTTAATAGCGGGAAAGATTAAATATTTACTACTTTTTTTTTATACAGTTAAACCTGTTTATAGCACCCTATTTTGGCGAGCCCCAAAAGGGGGCGCTATAGACAGGTTTAACTTTTTTTTTTTTACCAAACCAATATTTAAATGGAATTTAATGTTTACTTATCAAACTTATGTAGGTTGCATAAATAGTAAAAGTAAAAAAAAATATCAAAAGTAAAAAAACCTATTTTTGAGGTTGAAAGAATCTGTCATTACTTGGCCTGTTATGATGGTTGAATCTCTGATTAGAGACCATGGGTTACTGCGGGCATTCACCATGGGAGTCACTACTGTATTATATCACTGCAAAGTTGTGTATTGGAGTTAAAGTATGCTATTGAGAGCTCTTGTTACTTCTTTTGTGGCACTAACGACGATGGTTCCCAGGTGTATCCTGAGGTTCCCCAGCACCAACATCAAGATTATGTTCCAAAGTATGGTGAGCGACACCAACCCACCCCTGCAGCCTCCAGAATCCCCCAGGTCCATCGCTCCCCTGAGGATCAACATCCCAGAGCCGTCGGACTCGGCCGCCATGAGCCCACTCAACTCCCCCACTGGCACCATCAGGTAAGGTTAAGTCCCCACCCACCCGGACTGTCCCTAACCCATCCCAGAGTTCTGACCTTCTTCCTTTGTTGTTGGCGGCCGTCTCTTTAAAGAAAGGGCAACTTAGAGATGAACCTAACTTGGGACCACTTGGATTTAGACGCAAACGTTAAATATTACAATAATATCAACCCTAGGTAACTATAAACCCTCATCCATTACTTTTTTTTTTTTTTGCCCATTTTACTTAATTTTTTTTTTGTTTTATTGACATGGAAAGGTTCCCATATACACTCTAGGAACATTAGTGTCACTGATCTGTTAGTGTAGATGCGAAGGATACAGTTCTAGATCAGTCTCTACTAGCCGAAGAATATCTCCCTTACAAACACAATAAACCAAGGTTCTTCTACTCTGCCAAAATTTAAAAAAAGGTTGAATGGCGAGAAGGGAAAAAAAAGTCAAATTATAGGCAACAAATTATTTTTATGAAAACATGAGGTAATTAGACCACAAATCCAAATAAATAGTATGTGACGTTTCAGTAACAGCGTTGTTACCATCTTTAGATCTTCTTATTTCTTATCTCCACTCAATCATATTAGGGTATCAAGCTTGTAAAGCTTGAGACTTGACAACCATCATGACTGGGTGAATTAGAATGTGTCTGCCTTTGTCATTAAGACTGGGAGCACTACTCAGTGGCAGGCCAACTTAGCTCCAAAATAAATGGCCGCCTCTGACATGAGGAACAGACACCATGTGCAGCCGCTCCTAACATGGAGTACAAACGCTGCTCATCCTGTATCCGTGGATTAGGATCCCTTACAGGGTACTATTATCTGGGCCAGCTGAGCCCAGGTTTTTTAGAGAGCTTGTTACTGCTCCCCCTCCTCCTTTTTCATCCGGGCTTGGGATCGGCAAAGGCGGAGTTCCATCATTAGATAAAATTACTGAATGAACTTTCAGTACTTTTGACTGAAGATGGTATCAATGTCTGTTACTGAAACGTCACACACTATTTATTTATTTGAATTTGTGGTCTTATTACCTTGTGTTTATAATCCAAATTGTGCCATGTTATTTTCTGAGAGTAAGAATGAGCAGGCTTCATTCCCCCTGTATGGTAACATTGTTGTGAGCCTTGAGGACATTGAAGTGTTGGATAATAAACATAGAAAAAGTTGAGAGCTATAAATAGAAACTGCGGGCAACCTGCCAAATGATCTCTCATAGAAATCAAAACCTTCTTGATAGTTTAACCAAACTGGTGGAACTGAATGTCGGGTGGTGGGACAACAAGATATTTTCAAGTTTCCGCATCGAAGATAAGAGCCAACGACCTTGACCACCACCAGACTTATCATCAGATTGTTGGGTCCATGGTGGAACTGCTGCCATAAGTATGGCAACCTTCCAACCTGGTGGCTCTGCTCCACTTGGTAGGCTTCATCCTTCAAAGAAAAAAAAAAAGTTGATTTGAAGCTCCTTGTGAATTCTAAACAGCCTTGTTCTAACGGCCTTGTTTTTATTGCCTTGTTCTTACAGTCTTGTTCTTACAGCGTTGTTCTGACTGACTTGTTTGAGCAGCGTTGTTCTTGAGCCATATTCTTACTGTCTTGTTCTTACACAGTTGTTCTTACTACCTTGTTCTCTTACAGAGTTGTTCAGACTGGCTTGTTCTTACAGCGTTGTTCTGACTAGCTTGCTTGTACAGCATTGTTCTTACTGTCTTGTTCTTACAGAGTTGTTCTTACTGCCTTGTTCTCTTACAGCGTTGTTCTTACAGTGTTGTTCAGACTGGCTTGTTTGTACAGCGTTGTTCAGACTGGCTTGTTCTTACAGCGTTGTTCTGACTTGCTTGTTTGTACAGCGTTGTTCGTACTGCCTTATTCTTGCAACATTGTTCTTACAGCCTTGTGCTGATTAGCCGGCCAGGCTTCTAGTACAAATTTGGGGAGCACAAGTCATTTGCTTTTATATCTAGGTCTTGTCTTTGGAGGCAACATGTGGGCACATTTTTGAATGACCACATACCTACACTTTTGTTAGCTAATACAAGTTTCCAAACAGATAGCCCTTGGAGGCTAAACACGTTGAATTGCCATTGAAGAAAGAATGGTTAGATTTGTTGTTGGCATTTTTCAAACCGTCTTAGTAGTCGATCTGCTGTGAGAGTGCATTTTTGCTTGGTTTCAGATGGAAATTCCCAAAGGACAGATTTTATTGTATTTCCCTTATGAGTGACTCTACTAGGAGTCACCTCTCTCTCTCTAGAAAAGTTGTCGCCCCATAGTTGAGCTATGTGACAAGGTTGAGAAGGCTTTTCTCTTTGTTTTCAGCGCTGCCAACTCCTGCCCCACCAGTCCCAGGACAGGCAGCCACTCTCGCCGTAGTTTCATTGGCTCAGACCTCCAGATCTCCTGCAATGAGGTGGCCAATACCAGCCCTCCAGAAGAGAAGCCTCCGCTGGAGCCGGCAGGCAAGACTGTCCCATTGCCAGAGCACAATGGCACCCCAGACCAGAAGCCCCCTTACTCCTACGCCCAGCTGATAGTCCAAGCCATCTCAGCTGCTCCCGACCACCAGCTCACTCTCAGCGGCATCTACAGTTACATCACCAAGCACTACCCTTACTACCGCACCGTGGATAAAGGCTGGCAGGTGGGTGCAACTTCACAAACATCTTACTTCCATCTCTGGTGAACCAACCATAAAACATCTTAACTCCCATCTCTGGTGAACCAACCATAGGGTGGCCTCTCATGGTATTTTTTTTTTCAATTTTATAGAATTAATTTTACATTCATGGACTAAACTTAAGGAATTTGTACCTTTTAGCATGTGTATCAGAATTCAGACAATAACTCTGAAAGATACACTCATGAACAAAACTTAAGGAAGTTGTACCTTTTAGCATGTATATCGGGTTTCAGACAATAACTCTGAAAGATACACTCATGGACTAAACTTAAGGAAGTTGTACTTTTTAGCATGTATATCAGGATTCAGACAATAACTCTGAAATATATTATAGTAACCTTTATTGAATACGCACAAGATAACCAAGTAGGAACAAAATTGCCTCTGTCTCCTTAAAAAAAGTAGACGACCGGTGACATGGAATGACTTTCAAATTCCTTAAATTTTGTCCATGAGTGTATGGTATGGGGGGTGTGGCAATATTGTAACCATCATGAATGGATCTCTAGTATATTATAACTACCTCTCTTTTAAGGTCAACACCTAGTTGCAGAGCCAAAGTGTCCTTTAGGGAGAGGTGTCTTCTTTCCTGAGAAGTTGCTAAATTGTAATGTTAAGGCACAATCCTGATTATAGATTATAAACATTAGGTATTAAGACCAAATCCAAATAGTATGTGAGGTTTCGGTAGCAGCATTGTTACCATCATGGCTTATTTGGATTTGGTCTTATTACTTAGTATTTGCTAAATAGTAAGAAAAAGGGTAAATATTTTTGGCAATGAAAACTGTTCTTTGTAGAGAGGCATCCTCTAGCAAGAGTATCCTTTCATGGAGGTTTTACTCTCCTTTGTGAGGATGGGCTAGGTCAGTGGTAGGCAACCTGTTGCTCACGATCCACAGGCAGCTCTTTAGATGTGAAGCTGCGGCTCTTTATATAGTTCCATACGTAAATATTTATTTAGGAGAGTAATATTTATTGTTGGCAAGAACATTTTTTGTGGGTCTTTAAAACTTTGATATTTTGTAAATTGTAATTTTTGACTCTTCCAACTCAAAAGGTTGCTGACTCCTTGGGATAGGTCAAAAGTGATGAACTTTCAGTACTAAACACAAAGTAATACGACCAAATCCAAAAAAATAAATAGTGTGTGACGTTTGTTAACAACGCTGTTACTGAAACGTTACACACTATTTGGATTTGGTCTTATTACCTTGTATTTATAATCTATAATCCAAATTGTGCCTTATGATAACTTTCAGTACTGTTCTCAATGTTTATCTTGGAAGGTTGCTACACATAATTCATTGAACTACCTGAGATAAATGTTGACAAGAAAGTGGTGTGTGTCCAGAACTCCATCAGGCATAACCTCTCTCTCAATCGGTACTTTGTCAAAGTAGCGAGGACACAGGACGAACCTGGAAAAGGCTCTTTCTGGAGGATTGATCAGCAATCAGAGTCAAAGCTGTTGGACCAGGCGTTCCGCAAGCGGCGGCAGCGTGGCACTTGTTTCCGCACACCTTACAGTACTGCCTCCAATATCTCCGGCAATAGCAGCAATAACATCATGACGGTAGCTTCCAGGTAGGTCGTGCTTGGCAGCACTCTGGAGTGAATGATTGCTTTGTCGTCCACCTGTCAGATTCTTCTATGGGAGCTGGGAGACACTCATGGACAAAACTTAAGGAAGTTGTACCGTTTAGCATGTGTATCAGGATTGAGACAATAACTCTGAAAGATGATAAAGCACAATTTGGATATCAGATTAGAACTACAAATAAAAATGACTAATCCAAATAAATTAATAGTGTGGTACATTTCGGTAACAGTGTTGTTGCCATCATCAGACAAAATAATAAATTTATTTCTTTAAAAGAATAATTGGGGATGATGGTGACAATGCTGTTACTGAACCATTACACACTATTAATTTATTTGAATTAGGTCTCCTTTTTTTTGTAACTCTGAAAGATATTTGATACATTGTGACCTTTATTGAAGACAAGCCAGATAAATTAGTGCGAACAAAATTGCCTATCTCTCCTTAAAGAAAAAAAAAATAGATGACTAGCGACATATAAAAACTTTTCGCTTCCTCAAGTTTTGTCCATGAGTGGAGTGCAAAAGTGGACCCAGCTATTTGGTTTTGATTCTTAATTTTTTTTTTAAAGAGTTACACCCTTATTTGTAAATGTTGGTAATGGCTTGCTCAAGGGGCATTTGTGTCTTGCCCAAAAACTATACAAAAATAATACTATACAATTCAAATCTTTAAGTTGATACAATCTAATTTGTTTCTATCATCGACAGTTTTGAGGTACCATAATAACAAAGGTTATTTTTAACTCTAGCTTGTAATTGCCAACAAAATTTGTTACCATTTCTCATTGATGGCATTTGCTAACAAAATATAAAACATGTTTCTAATGGGGAAAAAATCCACAGGTACATACCGATTAAAAAAAAAAAAAAAAATTGAATATACAGTAAAACCTTCCTGTAAAGGATACCTAATTGCAGAGCCAAACTGTCCTTTAGGGAGAGATGTCCTCTTACTGGAGAGTTACTAAATAGTAAAAATTGTAATTTTGTAAATGAAAACTGTCCTTTGTGGAGAGGTGTCCTCTAAAGGGAGGTTCTACTGTATATATCAAAATAACTGCCACCAACCGTATCAATTTTATATTGAAATCCTAGTCTCTTAACCTTTAAGCTATCCATCTTAAAAGTTCAAAGATTTTTCTGACCAATGCTTAGGTAGAAATTCCTTTCAATAAAACAATCGCTTGTATTCAAGGTGAAATTATCAGGCTTCCATGGAGAAGTTTCTTCTTGGAGATTTTAATTCATATCTCTAACTTTGGGACGCAAGAAAGCTCTTTTATGGAAGAAAAAGTGATATGATAATGATATGGCACACAATTTGGATTATAGCTTAGAGAATTTCAAGGTAACTACAATCTTTTTCTTCTTTCTTATCTCCAATCAATCATATCAGGGTATCAAGCTTGTAAAGCTTGAGTTTTGATGGTGTCTGCCGGGGAAGATTAGAGCTCATTCTGCTGGGGATGTGTCTTCTTTCTTATCTACACTCAATCATATCAGGGTATCAAGCTTGTAGAGCTTGTTGATGGTGTCTGCCGGGGAAGATTAGAGCTCATTCTGCTGGGGATGTGTCTTCTTCTTTCTTATCTTCACTCAATCACACTAAGGTATCAAGCTTGTAGAGGTTGTTGATGGTGTCTGCTGGGAAAGAGGAGAGCTCGTCAATGGATAAGTCAATACAGTCAATAATGTGTTTTGAAGTTGCAGGTCGAGAATTACAATTATTTTATTGTATCAAGTTTTCCTCCCTGTATTAAATCCTTTAATAATAAACTTATCCCTTGGAAGATTTCACCTTAAAATTTTATACAAGGGATTATTATATTGAAGGAATTAAATGCATGGATTTCTACCTAAGCATTGGTCAGAACAATCTTGGAACTTTTAAAATGCATAAAGGTTAAGAGACTAGGATACCAATATAAAATTGATAGCTTGGTTGGTGTTATTTTGATATATACAGTAGAACCTCCCATTAGAGGACACCTCTCCACAAAGGACAGTTTTCATTTGCATAATTACCATTTTTACTATTTAGCAACTCTCTGGTAAGAGGACACCTCTCCCTATAGGATACTTTGACTCTGCAATTAGGTGTTGTCCTTTACTGGGAGGTTTTACTGTATTAACATTTTTTCCCCTTTGAATGATTACACCTTAAATTGAATTCCTTGTTACTTAGAAAAAAGACATATCCAGATAGGCCGAGTGTTGTGGAATACCAACCAGGATGTGGTCAGGTCGGCCCCTGCCTCCCCCAGCCACTGTGGAGTGCCAGTCACCCCGGACTCTCTGAGTAGGGAGCCCAGTCCGCTGCCCCCGGACCCTGCTCCGGACAACTCCGCCCTAACAGCCGCCACACCTCCCACATCCTACTCTGCCCCAGGATCTCCCAGTAGGTTCTCTTGGACACAAGGTGGCTCAGGGTTTCTTCTTGCAACATCCCAGGGGTTTAATACACCTATCACAATAGGAGGGATCGATATCATTACTGACAAGAGACTAAAAGAGCGACAGGATTCTATATTAAAGAGGTATTAGCTTGGTGAGCTCTCAGACAATAACGTCCGTAAATAGGCTCTAATGCGATTGTGATAATTGAAGATAGAAAATAACAACAAAATCTACCCCAACTTGTCCAAAATGTAGCTTGGAACCTACATCTCCAGAACACATTTTGGCTTGTATTAGGTTTCTTCTTGCAACATCCCTGGTGGTTTAATACACCTATTACAATAGGAGGGATAGATGGATATCATTGCTGACTAAAGCTAAGAGCAATGAATTTCTTTATTGAAGAGGTAGGAGCTTGGTGAGCTTTTTTGGACAATCCTTCAACAGGCTCTAATGCGATTTTGATAGTTGAAGATAGAAAATAACAACAAAATCTACCCCAACTTACCCAAAATGTAGCTTGGAATCTACATCTCCAGAACACATTTTGGTTTGTATTAGATGCATTAGAGAAGAACTTTGGGAGAGGCTGCTGCTTATCAACAAACAGCTTGAGGAACATGGATTCATGGAATTTGTATAATCTTTACACAAAGGGATAAGAAACAACAACAATAGAGGAAAAATAAAATGCTTCTTCAATAAAGAAGCTTGTCACTTTACCAAATGGAACACTCCAAATAAATAAGCTAAATCTTGGTGACAGTAGCAATGTTGATACAGAGTGAAATGTTGTATACAGTTTATTCATTTGGTCCTCGTGAGAGATCTCACTTTTAAGTGAGATGTAAGGAGGTTTTTATGTTCATTGGAATGTTAATTCAGAGTGAGAGATATACCAGGAATTTTCCAGGAGGGGTAGGAAGGAAGCTGGTTGGACAAAAGAGATAACAGCGCGCCATTGATGTGATAGTGGTGTGGATTCTATCTTCCCACTCTAGCTAGCTAGCTTTCTTTCTTTCTTATTCCACAACTCTTTACTGTCGAGATTGCTTGAAATTAATTCATTATTTGTTCTTAATAGTTCTTATATGGAAGATGTTTTGTTCCAAATATACATTCTTGGTATAGGAGAGGTTGAATACACTGGGATTATTTATTTCTTTTAGAAAAATTATTCACTTACAGCAAAAAGGAAGTGTATGAGGATTGAGCCTTAAACCTTTTGAGTTAGGTGTGCGGTTCTTCAAGTGTCATCGATAAAATCCATCAGAATGTAGATGGGTGGTGGCAAAGTGAAGCTCACTGTTGGGTTGTACCAATGTGGTACTGAACTTACAGTAAAAGAAGTCGCTTACTACCCAACATGGATTATCATGGCCATGTACTACGTATACTAGGGATAAAAAAAAAACAAAAAAAAAACAATGTGGTCTTCTTTCTAATCTCCACTCAATCATATTAGGGTATCAAGCTTGTAAAGCTTGAGACTACCAGTGAGGTGGCAGCGAGAAGTATCTGAGACATATTAGTGCATTCTCTCCATTATTTGATAGAAAGGTTCATCTGGGAAAGTACAGTAGCTATCACCAAATATTGGATACAAAACAATAATCTTTGATTTCCAGACTTAAGTCTGGTCATCTACAGACAATGACTTTCCAGAATGGTTACAGGGTTTTCCTACTATGTACTAAGTGTCAACCTGCAACCCCAAAACACATTATTGACTGTATTGATTCATCCATTGATGAGCTCTACTCTTCCCCAGCAGACACCATCAAAAAGCTTTACAAGCTTGATACCTTAATATGATTGAGTGGAGATAAGAAAGAAGAAGATTTGTGCTTAATAGTTCTTATATAGAAGATTTTTTGTTCCAAATATACCTTCTTAAATTGGAGAGGTTGAACACATTGGGATAATCTATTTCTTTTGGAAAAAATATTCACTTACTGCAATGATATAAAATATTGGGAAGGCCATCAGTAGTAAGAACCATCTCAGAGGTTCCATCAGTTTTAACCTAACATAACGCTCTACTATTGTATTTGACTGTTTTGTTTATAAAGCTGGCAGTAAAGGGAAATTCTTGGTGAAGGTATACACATGGTGGTATTAATATTATGGAATCTATGATAAGACACAATTTAGATTATAGATTATAAACACAAGGTAATAACACCAAATCCAAATTTGGTCTTATTTTATAGGTCTTTAAGAATAAATGATTTATTCTTTTGTCTGAAGATGGTAACAATTATGTTACCGAAACGACACACACTATTTATTTATTTATTTGGATTTAGTCTTATTACCTTGTGTTTATAAACATAAAGTAATAGCACCAAATCTAAAAGAATAAATAGTGTGTTGACATTTCTGTAACAGCATTGTTACCATCTTCAATCAAAAGTACTGAATTAGAAAATTTTACCACAGCATGTTTTAAATAGTTACTGTTAGCTAGTGTGTAAACAAGATAGCAGATAAGAAGAAGATAGTTTTCTTAGAGAACTTTGAAATTTCAACTTCTAATTCAAAGAATAATATTTTAGGGTTCTTAGAAAACGTATCTACTTCTTATCTTCTATCTTGTTTACACACTTGCTAACAGTAACTATTTAAAACATGCTGTGATTTATTTTCTCATTCAGTACTTTTGTCTGAAGATGGTGACAACGCTGTTACTGAAACGTCAATACACTATTTATTCATTTAGATTTGGTGTTATTACTTTATGTTTATAAACACAAGGTAATAAGACCAAATCCAAATAAATAAATAGTGTGTGACGTTTCAGTAACAGCGTTGTTACCATCTTCAGACAAAAGAATAAATCATTTATTCTTAAAGACCTATAAAATAAGACCAAATTTGGATTTGGTGTTATTACCTTGTGTTTATAATCTATAATCCAAATTGTGCCATATCATTGATTCCATAATATTAATAAGTATTATTTACGAACAGAGAAATACGTCCAGGGTAGCCTAGTGGACATGGCACCTGCCCGGTAAGCAGAAGGTTGTGGGTTCGATTCCCGCCCCTGGACACTTTATTTTTCCCGTTCTCCATTACTCTTCATATTTTCACCCTTCATACTTCATTCAAAAAAAGTTAGAAATAGTAAATATTTCTCTTTGAAATAAATATTGATTTTTCATAGAAAAGAAACTTATGCGGTATAACTTTAAGTATTGTTTATAATATTAATAACTCCATCTGTATACCTACACCAAGAATTTCCCTCTTTACTGCCGGCTTTATAAACAAAACAGTCTAATACAATAGTAGAGCGTTATGTTAGGTTAAAACTGATGGAACCTCTAAGATGGTTCTCACTACTGATGGTCATCCCAGTACTTTAAAAGCTTTAAAACAAACAATGGGTTTTGTTTTCTCACCCCAGTACACATTATTATTAAGTTGATGAAGATTGTGCTACGACACCAGTGTTGGACAATTCAGTCAAGATCTAACAACCTGTTTACCATGGCGTCAGGCTATGTCCCTTATCAGTACAGCTTTGATTTCATAACATCCTATCAGAGGCTATATATACACTTAGGGAAGGAAGTTGTACTTTTTTCAACATGTATATCGGGATTCAGACAATAACTCTGAAAGATATTACAGTGACCTTTATTGAAGACACACAAGATAACCAATATACACTCATGGACCAAACTTAAGGAAGTTGTACCTTTTATCATGTATATCGGGATTCAGACAATAACTCTGAAAGATATTACAGTGACCTTTATTGAAGACACACAAGATAACCAATATACACTCATGGACAAAACTTAAGGAAGTTGTACTTTTTAACATGTATATCGGGATTCAGACAATAACTCTGAAAGATATTACAGTGACCTTTATTGAAGATACACAAGATAACCAAGTGTGAACAAATTGCCTCTGTGTCTTCTTCTTCTTCTTCAAAAAAGACTATTGGTGGCATCAACAACTTCTTAAGTTTTATCCATGACTGTATATAGTTTTGGGAGGAGGGTATTCATGTACCAACAGTGGCATCTCTCCCTTTAAGTATGTGTTTGAGACTTCAGTTAATCACCACAGTACACAAACATGTTTGGGGCTCATTCTCATCATCATTACATTTTGTCCTGGGATTTCAATGCATTAAAAAAAAAAAAGGGGGGGAGAGGTACCTACCTCTCTGTTACCTATTTAAATTAACTCAGTTCAAAACACAAGCATTCCAAAAGGCTTCTTCTTCTTTCTCATCTCCACTCAATCATATTAAGGTATCAAGCTTGTAAAGCTTGAGAATTTTGATGGTGTCTGCTGGGGAAGAGTAGAGCTCATCAATGGATAAGTCAATACAGTCAATGATGTGTTTTAGGGTTGCAGGCTGAGAATTGCACTTAGTACATAGTGGGAAAACCTTGCAACCATTCTGGAAAGTCATTGTCCGTAGATTACCAGACTTAAGTCTGGAAATCAAAGACTGTTGTTCTCTTGGGAGGACAGAACCGGTGCCAAAAGGCTTGATGATATCCATTGTTTTATCCAATTGATGAAAGCCATCAAAGCTCCCATGTTTGTCCTAAATGAAAGAATTTGTAGACATAATTTCTAAACTAATTGTAACAATGAGCTTTAACATGTTTGATTCCGTCAAAGGGTTCTTTTTAAAACTGTACCCTAAACACAAGGTAATAAGACCAAATCCAAATAAATAAATAGTTTGTGATGTTTCGGTAACAGCGTTGTTACCATCTTCAGACAAAAGTACTGAATGAGAAATTTTACCACAGCATGTTTTTAAATAGTTACTGTTATCAAGTGTGTAAACAAGATAACAGATAAGAAGATAACAGTAACTATTTAAAAACATGCTGTGGTAAAATTTCTCATTCAGTACTTTTGTCTGAAGATGGTAACAACGCTGAAACGTCGCACACTATTTATTTATTTGGATTTGGTCTTATTACTTTGTGTTTATAATCTATAATCCAAATTGTGCCTTGTCATCTAAATAATGTTGAAAAGGTGGATGTTGTTGTTTCTTATCCTCTTGTGTAAAGATTACACAAATTCAATGAGTCCATGCTACTTGAGCTGTTTAATGATAGGCAGTGTCCTCTCCCAAAGGTCCTGTTTAGTTCATCTAATGCAAGTGTATTCTGGAGCCCAGCTACATTTGACTGTCATTATAATAAGGATATTACTGCACTGAGTGGCAGTGTAATGTAGTTGAGCTCTTATAATTTCTCTCCCTCCCTCCTTTTTTTTTTTTTTTTTCAAATTTTAAGATATTAGTTATCCCTCAACCTTTGGACATGTTTCAGGATTCCTCCAGGTCCAATACCAGAGGAGATTAGCAGGTTTGTTAGCTCTTTCTAGGTTTTTTGTATTTTTGCTTGGAGTAACAGGGTTTAACTGGACCAATGTGATCCTGCTATCTAAGGATGAATGTTGCTACATAGCAAATTACCCTTCCTTCATAATCAAACAAATTCCACAAGTTTCTGGAAAAATTAGTTTCTTCATCTTTTATTAAACCTATTTTTGAGCTTTCGGGCATCTCTGCCTTTCTACGGGAGTACATAGAAACATATAAACGCCGTAAAGATGCTAACTAATTTATATATACATTTATATATTAGGATAGATTTTGCATATTGTTTGAGGTTGAATAAAATGCAGTTAAACCTGTCTATAGCGCCCCCTCTTGGGACTCACCAAAATAGGGTGCTATAGAGAGGTAGGTGCTATAGACAGGTCACTTTTAATGTAAAATGTTTACATTTTAATGTTTAAAATAGAGAGGAAGGCGCTATTTAGAGGGGGCGCTATAGACAGGTTTAACTGTATATATATAAATACATATTTTATTAATTAAGAAGGATTAGAAGATGAGTTTCTTTATTGTAAGAACGCTACGAGCTTTCGGACAAAAGTCCTTCAACGGGCATAAATATAATGATAGTTATATTTATGCCCGTTGAAGGACTTTTGTCTGAAAGCTCGTAGCGTTCTTACAATAAAGAAACTCATCTTCTAATCCTTCTTAATTGATTTACCTTACTAGAAGAGTCTTTACATATTTTATTATTATTCAGTTAGTTTTTGTATTTGCATATTGGCTCTTAAGTCAACCAGTCATTCCATCATAGTAGCACACGATTGATCAGATCTTATCTCCTACCTACACTTCCCTTGCTAGTCTTCACTTTTTCATTTTGACGAAACATCCCATCTTCACCTGCTATTGTTGAATCTCTATAACCTCTGGTATCCGAGCGTTGAAAAAGAATACTAGGTTCCTTCTATCAACATTCATAGCTACTTGATTGTATCTTGAAGGTTACTGGGCATTCATATTTCATTAGAATGTGGATATTGAGGTGTTTAATGATAGGCAGTGTCCTCTCCCAAAGGTCCTGTTTAGTTCATCTAATGCAAGTGTGTTCTGGAGTCAAGCTACATTTGACTGTCATTAGAATAAGGGATATTACTGCACTGAGTGGTAGTGTAATGTAGTTGAGCTCTTATAATTTCCCTCCCTCCCTCCCTTTTGGCTTGCATTATTATGCACTAAACAAGACCTTTGGGAGAGGCAGCTGCTTATCATCAAACAGCTCGAGAAGCATAAGCTCATGAAATTTGTGTAACTTTAACACAAGAGGATAAAAAAACAACAACAATAACGCTCGAAATATCTTCTATTTTATCAACACTTTGACAAATATCTTTGAAATGTTGATGAAATAGAAGATATTTTTTCTGGCCAAAGTGACCTAATTTCAATTTTTCTTTCCCATTTTTAATCAGTAGACTTGAGTTTACCAATTCCTCTCCTGTAAGTTTCCAGTTATACACTTCTTAGGAATGAAGGAAGTAAACACAAGATAATATGACCAAATCCAAATAAATACCACAAATCACACAGCCTTTAAATAATTCAATGTAATCTCAACAGAATTGGAACAATAGGAAACAGAATCAAACTTGAAGAGATGCTACACAAAGTAGAGGAAAGAAAGGCGGTTGTGATTTGCATCTGAGAGACAAAACTAAGACCAGAAAAGACACTCAAATAGGATTTTAAAAAACTAAGAGAAAAAGAAAGAAGTTTCCAAGAGATTGATGTAAAGCCATTTATTTAAAAGGAAGCAAGCTGCTGGTGGACCCACAAGTAGTTGCTGGGAGAGAGGATGAAACCATGTGGCAGCGGGAGGATGTTTATGTGAGGAGTTAAGATAAGGGAAGGAAGGTCTGTTGTTGCCCCTGGCTTCTTGTTGCTCAGGGGAGGATTCTCTCATTTGCTTCTTCTTCTTCTTTCTTATCTCCACACTGGGTGAAGTAGAATTCATCTGCCTTTGTCATTAAGACTGGGAGCACTACTCAGTGGCAGGCCTACTTAGGAACCATTAGGTTTAATAGCTTCTCTGAAACAATGAGAAATGATGAGATTAGGATAGTGAGCAGCCAAATGATGCATGAGACACAATTGACTTCTAAGTTGACAGGATATATCTTCTTCTTCCTCATCTCCACTCGATCATATTAGGGTCTGGGTGAAGTAGAATGTGTCTGCCTTTGTCATTAAGACTGGGAGCACTACTCAGTGGCAGGCCGACTTAGCTCCAAAATAAATGGCTGCCTCTGACATGAGGAACAGACACCATGTGCAGCTGCTCCTAACATGGAGTACATACACTGCTCATCCTGTATCCCTGGATTAGGAGCCCTTACAGGGTACTATCAGCCGGGTCAGCTGAGCCCAGGTTTTTTAGTGAGCTTGTTACTGCTCCCCCTCTTCCTTTTTCATCCAGGCTTAGGACCTGCGAAGTTCTCTCATTTACTGATATTGCTGTGGTGTTTTATCAGAGGCTCCAGGATCTCCTGGCTATTTTATTAAGTATCCTATTTTGTCCAACGGTAAGCTCTCATTTTTTTTTTGGCCCCCTCTCCACATCCACAATGAAAAGATTCTATCAAAGAATTCTTTTCAGTTTGCCCTTTTTCATCCCCTACAATTTTTTTTGTTTTTACGAAGCATAGGCGCAATTTTTTTCCTCATTGATTAAGATACAATTTGGATTTATAGATTGAAAACGCAAGGTAATAAAAACCAAATAAATATTATGTGACATTTCGGTAATAGCGTTATTGTTGTTGTTTCTTATCCTCTTGTGTTAAGGTTACACAAATTTCATGAGCTTATGCTTCTCAAGCTGTTTGATGATAAGCAGTGGCCTCTCCCAAAGGTCTTGTTTAGTGCATCTAATGCAAGCCAAAATATGTTCTGGATCTGCAGGTGTCAAGCTACATTTTGGGCAAGTGGGGTAAATTTGTTCGTTCCTGTGATCATTATTATGTTTTGTCTGATGTGTGTGTGTGTGTGTGTGTGGTAACAATGCTAAACACAAGGTAATAAGACCAAATCCAAATAAATAGTGTGTGACGTTTCGGTAACAGCTGAATGGATTCAGCCCTTTTGTTTAAAGATGGTAACAACGCTGAAACGTCACACACTATTTATTTGGATTTAGTCTTATTACCTTGCGTTTATAATCTATAATCCAAATTGTGCTTTACCAGTAACAATGCTGTAACCGAAGATGTCAAACAATATTTATTTGTTCTTATCACCTTGTGTTCTCATTGTATTATCCCCCCCCCCCCTTTTTTTTTTTTTTTGTTTTATTCCAGAAAGAGAATAGCACTTATTTGTTCATTTGAACAAATTTTTTGGACTTTTTATGTATTAAAAAAAAATGTGAAGATGTGTGGCATTTTTGTTAAAGAAACAAATTTACTCAAAAGTTGATAAACAGTTGTCATCGATATCAATCTCTTAGAAGAAGTAATAATCAGGTTTTATTTTATATACAGTTGAAATTATCAGTTTGTGTGTGCCATGGTAACAAGATAACAATTTCCTTCAAAAACTTTACAGCAATATTATTTTATCTGAATCACAGTCCCAAAACTGGTGTACTTTTTCCATAGATTGTATAAGGGTGAGATCTTGATTTGGAAAAATGATATATACAGTAGAACCTCCTTGTAAAGGACACCTAATTGCAGAGCCAAAGTGTCCTTTAGGGAGAGATTTCCTTTTACAGTAGAACTACCTCTCTGTAAAAGACAACACCTAGTTGCGAGCCAAAGTGTCCTTTAGGGAGAGATTTCCTTTTACAGTAGAACTACCTCTCTGTAAAGGACAACACCTAGTTGCGAGCCAAAGTGTCCTTTAGAGAGAGGTTTCCTCTTACAGTAGAACTACCTCTGTGTAAAGGACAACACCTAGTTGCACAGCCAAAGTGTCCTTTAGAGAGAGGTTTCCTCTTACAGTAGAACTACTTCTCTGTAATGGACAACACCTAGTTGCAGAGCCAAAGTGTCCTTTAGAGAGAGGTTTCCTCTTACAGTAGAACTACCTCCCTGTAAAGGACAACACCTAGTTGCAGAGCCAAAGTGTCCTTTAGAGAGAGGTGTCCTCTAACAGTAGAACTACCTCTCTGTAAAGGACAACACCTAGTTGCAGAGCCAAAGTGTCCTTTAGAGAGAGGTGTCCTCTAACAGTAGAACTACCTCTCTGTAAGCTCGAGGAGCATGGACTCATGGAATTGGTGTAATCTTTACACAAGGGGATAAGAAACAAAAACAACCTCCCTGTAAAGGACAACACCTAATTGCAGAGACAAAATGTCCTTTAGGGAGAGGTGTCCTCTTACCGGAGAGTTGTTAAATAGTAAAAATGGGAATTTGGCAAATGAAAACTGTTCTTTGTAGAGGTGTCCTTTAGTGTGAGTGTCCTCTCATGGAGGTTCTACTGTATATCACAATGTGAGACCTTAATAAACATTTCTAGGCTAGAGTTATATATGTGGACTGGAAGAGGGTCTCTCAAGCTCCGCAGTGAGTTATTTCTAAGAAGAAAAAATTCCTTAAATGGATGGGGAGAAACTTCCTGTAAATAAAATTATGCGGCTGGCAGAACTGACCTTGAGAATGGCTCTGGTGAACTTGGCACCAGTCTGGCCGCTGTCTTTCACCTCCTCATAAATCTATCCTCTCTTCCTCTAAATATATCTGGCAACATTGCCTCCATGTAACAACTTTGTTTTGGTGTGGCCGCCGCTCGCAACTCTCTTGTCTCTCTTTAAAAAAAAAAAAAAAATCTTAATTATCATTATTTTTTAATGATAAACCACAAATTGGATTATTTTATATATGCAGTTATCAGTGTCATAATCAATTCTTTCTTAATCAATTCTGTCACCGTTTGCTTTTGTGAATGGAATAAATACCCAAATATGGCCAATTCTTATAACCATCGGTGGTTCAGTGGTAGAATGCTCGCCTGTCACGCGGGTGACCCGGGTTCGATTCCCGGCCAATGCATTTATTATCATTTTTTTTTTTTTACAATTTTTAAAACTCATTTATATATTATACAAGAATGACATCCACAGCGCCAATTTATAATTGTAACGAATAGTATTTGAATAAAAGCATTTAATCGGGTAAAACCCGGGTGTTGCCCGGGCCATTCGGCTAGTAGATTATAGCTACAAGAAAATAAGATCAAATCTTAATAAATTAATAGTGTATGTTTCGGTAACATTGTTGTTGCTGAAATGTCATACACTATTAATTTATTTAGATTAAGTCTTCTTGTCATTGTTATTTTTTATTATCATTATTTCTCGCTAGTACATATGGTACAGGCCATGATAATCATTGTTGGTAGAAGTTGGCAACTGCTTTTACTGTAAGTACACCACATGTCTACATATGTGAAAAGCAGTTTGACTTTTGCACTTAGAAGTGTGCTAGAGCTCCCCGTTTAGTTACATGCACAAGCTGGTAGGGTTGGACTTTTGCAAGAATCGGGAGCCATTGAAGCATTTTTTTTTTTTTAAATAGAAAAAGTTCCCAAAATGGGATCCCAGGTCATGGCTGTGGTAAATCAACGGTAAATACAGAGTGAATAAGTTGTTGTTTCTTATCTCCCCTTGTTGAAGATTACCCAAATTCCACGAGTTAGCATGAATAAGTACAATACTTCTCACTGTTGGCACAGACTTTTGCACCAGGATAAGAAAATGGTGTACAACAAACTTCCTACAGAGAAAACATGTGATTGGCTGCGTCTTTGTTAAAGTGCTGCTTTTTTCAAAATAGCTACTAGGTACAACCAAAAAGAGCAACCTAGTTTATGATATTTGCAACAATGAATAATATATAAAGGTTATTCATATATTAAAACAAAGTGTCCAATGCAGGATTCGCCGTCAGGATTCGAGGGTTTTAACCACTCGTCCACCAATTTTATTTTATTTTTGCTAAGGTGCTGATGCTCTTGTAGATGTTTGTACCATTCTTGTAGAATATCTGAATGGCCTTTTACATTGTCCTTATTTATGAACTTTCTGAGTGACATGAAACCTTCGAGTTAACAGAATGATTCACTTTTAGAGAGAAAATAAACACTGGCATGCCAAACTACCAAGAATAAAGATAGGAAGGATGACATTTGGAATGTGGTGATGCTTTCTGCACAGAGCTTTTAAGAGAGGAACATAACAAATTCCTGTAAACTCAAGATTTGCACAGGTCAATAGAGTTGCATGAATCAACTGTCAGGAGGAACTTTGTCAAAACTGGCAGTTTATAAGCTTACTTTAAAAAAAATTATTTAAAGGATTCCTCCCCTTATTTATTGGGCATGTTTATTACTGTTAATGAGTGGAAAAATAAGCAAGAAAGTTCTGGGGCACATCATTAGTCATCTTCTTTCTTATCTCCACTCAATCATATTAGGGTACTGGGTGAAGTAGAATGTGTCTGCCTTTGTCATCAAGACTGGGATCACTACTCAGTGGCAGGCCGACTTAGCTCCAATATGAAATGGCCACCTCTGACATGAGGAACAGACGCCATGTGCAGCTGCTCCTAACATGGAGTACAAACGCTGCTCATCCTGTATCCATGGATTAGGAGCCCTTACAGGGTACTATCAGCTGGGCCAGCTAAGCCCAGGTTTTTTAGTGAACTTGTTACTGCTCCCCCTCCTCCTTTTTCATCCGGGCTTGGGACCGGCAAAGGCGGAGTTACATCATTAGTACAAATCACAATGCTGTCTCTCTCCCTGTGTAATAAACATGGGATGTTGTTGTTTCTTATCCCTTTGTGCAAAAATTACATCAATTCCATGAGTCCATGCTACCTCGAGCTGTTTGATGATAAGCAGCGGTCTCTCCCAGACATGGGATGTGCTTGCAGTAAGAAAAGTTGCTAACTTTCAACTCGCCACTGCAATCACAATCTGTAACATGTGTACTTGAGATAAGTTGGAAAAAAATTCCAGAAACTAATGTGATAAGGAAAGATATGGGCTCATTGAGATAACTAGTACAGTAGATTCTCTGTCTTAAGATGTTAGTGTTCTTGTAGAGTTTGAATTCTGGTGACTATATGGACAAATATTGTCCAATTTAATCTATCAGGGACCATCACTCACATCTCATCTAGTACCTAGCTTTCTTTACCCCTTCTAGCCAGCAGATCTTCCGGCAATTTTTCCTAACATCAACATCTTATCCATTTGTTCTCATTATTTATTATTATTATTATTATTTATTACAAAACACACACTATATCCTATGTGGATATTTGTGTGCAAATGTTCAATCTATTTTATGTACATAGTAATATATTTCTTATAAAAACAAATGAGATAGATTTTTCTGCTGTATTTTCGATCATGTTGAGGATTATGGTAATGCGGTGCAGTCGTGGTTGAAATCTTGAAAAGATAATAATAAAAATAGTCTTGATCAGAGTTTTCCTTTATTTGAGCCTAGAAATATATACAAAACATAATTTTGGTAAGTACTGCCTGGCTTAAGGCGTAAGAATAAAAAAAAATGAAAAGAGTATTTACATAATGTACAAATGTTTTGGGTCGGCCAACGGGGAAGAACAACAACGTGTTTATATAGTGGAAGCGTGACCTCTGGCGGTCAATTTAAACAGAGTATTTATATCTATGAAATAATAATTTTATTTTTTTTAAATAAAATAATACTTTTATATATAACATTTTTAAATAAAATATTTCAATATAACATATATATGATACATTTTGAATGATAGAAAGTAAATTTCCAGTTTAGCTTTGTTCATAGTTTCTCTCTCCCTCACATTTCCTTTAATTCAATTTTATGTATGCAAATAAAACCAAAATCTCTAAATTCAATTGTACAATATAAATCTTTCAATATGTAAATTTTAAAGCAGTTAACATGTATTTAAATTTTGTTTTTGTATAAAAGATTTATATTGTACAATTGAATTTAGAGATTTTGGTTTTATTTGCATACATAAAATTGAATTTAAGGAAATGAGAGGGAGAGAGAAACTATGAACAAAGCTAAACTGGAAATTTACTTTCTATCATTCAAAATGTATCATATATATATACAAATTATTTATGGTTTTAGAGAGAGAGAGTGAAAGTTATTTAAATTTACATTTTAGAGCGATAAATTATACAAGAAATTAAGATTATTTACATACATATTATCAAAAGTCCAATATATCTTTATATTGTATATCTCATTATGTATCTGAAGTAGGTCAAGTCTTTGTTTACAATTGGGATCTAATAGAAAAATTACAAGATTGAAATATTTGTCCTTTTATCTGTCCAGGACACTCTGAGTAGCTTTTCCTTGCTCCAAAAGGTTCCAATTCTTTTTCTTTCTTCTGAGAGTCCAGCTCTCACATCCATAAGTGACCACAAGGAATACCAATGTCTCTACAATTCTCTTCTTTGTTTTGAGAAAAAGTCTTTATCTTTTATATTCTGAGTCAAAAGCCAATCCTTTGAATATACATTCAAACCTGTCTATAGCGCCCCCTCTAAATAGCGCCTCCCTCTTTTATTTATTTATTTCATCTCAATTTACAGGTGTTACAATTGAGCACAGCTCGCGAGTCACCTTGTCCTGGCTATTTACACATGGCGTGGAGTAGAGGTGGTCCCCCCGGACCTTGCAGTAGAGCAGCTGTTGGGCGATGAGCTCTTAACTAAGTGTCAGGGCCGGGTTGTCGGAATCGGGGTTTGATATCTCCTTTATTTTGTAGAATATCTTGTATGGTTGGATTATTTGAATTTTGCATTTGAAGGTATAATTTCTTAACAGAAAAGTTGTGCCTCCCTCTCTATAGCACCCTATTTTGGTGAGTCCCAAGAGGGGGCGCTATAGACAGGTTTAACTGTATTTATTAAAAAAAAGGAGGGTACCTGGATCCATAAAAAGAAAAAATAAATATTTCTCTAAATATTTTTATGCAAGAATATATGTAAATTGCCTTCAAGTGTATTGTGAAATAAATTGCTAAAGAGGGAGCAATTCTTTCAATTTTTTGAGGGGGGAAAAATGTTATTTTTTCTTTCACAAATTCAGCCGCTTTATACATAATACAAAGACATTATACATAACGACGAGTAATGTTGGAATTTCAAATTTTTGCAAGTGTTTACAAACTTTTGGGAGAACCTTGTAATAAAAATGGTATTTTGGGCGTTGAAAACTGTCGTTTATAGAGAGGTGTCCTCTCATGGAGGTTCTATTGTATATATAACTACAATATGTGGCTTGACTTTCTTTTTTTTTTTTTTTTGTTTGTCCCTGCAACCAATGGCACTGTTCATCATGTTGGATAGTTTCCAACAGACTATATATAACAGAACCTCTCAGCAAAGGACACCTAGTTGCAGAAGCAAGGTGTCCTTTACGGAGAGGTATATTTTTACTGTAGAGTTTCTAAAAATTGATTTTGGCTATGAAAACAAGTCTTTTTTTTGTGTTCTCAAGTGAGATTTTCTCATGGAGATTCTACTGTACTGTGTGTTTCCCATGTAGTTGGCCCTTGAATTTACATGTGTGGCTTGCCTGTTATAATTCCAGTTGGTTTGAGGATCCCCTAGAAGTTGACTTACAAATTTTTTCTTCCTGTTAAAAGTGTTATGAACTCTAATTTCACTTATTTGAGGATGCCCTAGAAGTTGATGTACAAATTTCTCAGCAATTAAAGTGTTATGTGTTGTGTCCTGCTAAGTCCGCTGTGTGCTGCAGGGACGGTGACATCGACGTACTCCCCGCTGATGACCCCACACCTGATGACCAACCTGGGCCAGAAGCCCAAGGTCCTAGTGGTGCCTCAGATGACGAATGGCGTGCCGGCAGTGGAGGACCCGCACAAGCCAGGTACTGTGCACCACGTTACTCTACAGCAGCTGTTGAAAGGCATCCCAGTGGTTCTGCAGTAGTCCTCCTCCCCACCCCACCCCCCCCCTCCCCTTGTAAATATAATCATCGGGCACTAGGCCACTGCGCTGTGTTGTTGTTGTTGTTGTATATAAATCACTTGTCCATCATAACCCTCTGCTTTTACAATAAATGGAAACCTCCCCCCATTAGTTTGCTTATTTATTTATTTATCCCCCTCTAACTTATCTCTGTGATTAACGAAGGACATTGATATACCAGGGCGCACCTAGCTACTAATCTCCCCCCTCCCCACCATGCTTTATCTCCTCCAGCTGTGTGTCTCCCCTCATCTTATAACATCACAACTTTCTGTGCTGTTTGAGAAATGCACATTACAGCACAGTACACTGATGGCTGTCTCTGCTAAATGGCTCAACTTTACTTTCGTACCTTGGCCCTTGGAGGGGGTGGGGGATGGAGGCATTGTGCACTATGTCTTGTCTACTGGCTGGCCCTTAACACCATGGCACACACTTGTCTACTGGCTAGCCCTTAACACCATGGCACACTCACTTGTCTACTGGCTGGCCCTTAACACAAAGAACCATGGCACACTCATTTGTCTACTGGCTGGCCCTTAACACCATGGCACGCTCACTTGTCTACTGGCTGGCCCTTAACACAAAGAACATGGCACACTCACTTGTCTACTGGCTGGCCCTTAACACAAAGAACATGGCACATTCACTTGTCTACTGGCTGGCCCTTAACACAGAGAACATGGCACATTCACTTGTCTACTGGCTGGCCCTTAACACAAAGAACATGGCACATTCACTTGTCTACTGGCTGGCCCTTAACACAAAGAACATGGCACACTCACTTGTGTGCTGTCTGGCCCTTAACACAAAGAACATGGCACACTCACTTGTGTACTGGCTGGCCCTTAACACAAAGAACATGGCACATTCACTTGTGTACTGGCTGGCCCTTAACACAAAGAACATGGCGCATTCACTTGTGTACTGGCTGGCCCTTAACACAAAGAACATGGCGCATTCACTTGTCTACTGGCTGGCCCTTAACACAAAGAACATGGCACATTCACTTGTGTACTGGCTGGCCCTTAACACAAAGAACATGGCACACTCACTTGTGTACTGGCTGGCCCTTAACACAAAGAACATGGCACATTCACTTGTCTACTGGCTGGCCCTTAACACAAAGAACATGGCACATTCACTTGTCTACTGGCTGGCCCTTAACACAAAGAACATGGCACACTCACTTGTGTACTGGCTGGCCCTTAACACAAAGAACATGGCGCATTCACTTGTCTACTGGCTGGCCCTTAACACAAAGAACATGGCACACTCACTTGTGTACTGGCTGGCCCTTAACACAAAGAACCATGGCACATTCACTTGTCTACTGGCTGGCCCTTAACACAAAGAACATGGCACATTCACTTGTCTACTGGCTGCCCCTTAACACAGAGAACATGGCGCCCTCACTTGTCTACTGGCTGGCCCTTAACACAAAGAACATGGCACACTCACTTGTGTACTGGCTGGCCCTTAACACAAAGAACATGGCACATTCACTTGTCTACTGGCTGGCCCTTAACACAAAGAACATGGCACATTCACTTGTCTACTGGCTGCCCCTTAACACAGAGAACATGGCGCCCTCACTTGTCTACTGGCTGGCCCTTAACACAAAGAACATGGCACATTCACTTATTTACTGGCTGGCCTTTAACACAAAGAACATGGCACACTCACTGAGTTTGAAAGTCATTCAAGACCTCAATATCTAAACTGGTTACTTTTTATTTTTGCTGCTGCTGCTACTTAGAAAAAGCCCTATGTGTGTTGTTGATCCATACTATGGACTCTTGTGACTTACAGTTAACTCTTTACCTAATCTTTCTATACTAACACCTCAACATTTTAGAATGTACTTCCCCAAGTAAACCTCCCTAGAGCAACCTTAGATTGCTGCTGTCAGGGGTATTTTGTTTCAACGCACTGATAATTCTCTCAATTTTTCCTACAGATTCTGCTTATTATTATTATTTTTTTTTTTTAACCAACAAATAAATTAACAAAAGGCCTGATTGCATAACTTAAAAGTTGCTGATGGCTTTTGCTATCTATCATGAAAAGGTTTTTTAAGCCATTTCTGAAAATTTTTTTTGAAAGATCAACAATTACTTGATATTTATTCTTACAAATGAGGCAAAGCCATCACCAACTATTAGCTGCACAATCAGGAGATTCCTTTTTATTAATTTAGCCACCTGATCCCAATACAATTCCACTTTTGTACTGTTTGTCACAATGAATGAGTGGTTTTCTTAGGGTCTCAAGGACAAGGTGATCAAATTCCAAAGCCTCTTTATGAGGTTCCAATAAATAATATATTTTTTTAGGTTGTCTCTTCAGCAGTTTGTTTTTTTGACCACGTGGATTTTAAGATTAGCAGTATAGGCTACCTTTTATGTATATTTTTTGTAACTTCACCCCCTTGTCTCTAGTTCCACATCCCTCTGTGTATTGGGGCCATCACCAAGGAATCAATTAGCTACTGGATTTCTTGACATCTTCTTCTTTCTTACCTCCATGTAATCATATTAGGGCGTAAAGCTTGAGACTTTTGATGGTGTCTGTTGGTGATGAGTAGAGCACATCAATGGATATGGGGAGATTTGACAACCATCATGATTGGGTGAAGTAGCCGTCTGCCTTTGTCATTAAGACTGGGAGCACTACTCAGTGGCAGGCCGATTTAGCTCCAAGAGAAATGGCCGCCTCTGACATGAGGAGGAGATGCCATGTGCAGACACTCCTAACATGGAGTACAAACGCTGTTGACATCTTTAAATGGAGCATTTCTACCCCCTTACACTGAGAATAAACAACCCCAATCTCACATATTAAGGTTAAAGAAATTAACAAGTGAGATAGTCATTAAAGGACTGACATCAAAAACAAAAGGAATGAATTCAATGATAAGGCACAATTTGGATTATAGATTATAAACACAAGGTAATAAGACAAAATCCAAATAAATAATTAGTGTGTGATGTTTCATTTTGTCTGAAGATGGTAACAACGCTGTTCCAGAAACGTCATACACTATTTATTTATTTGGATTTGGTCTTATTACCTTGGGAATGATTTCAACTTGTAACGACTTTTTAAGATTCAAAATGTGAGTAATTGGATATTATATATACCATGTACCCTTTTACTGTATTTTTCAAATATGTATTTAATACTGTCATCACAAATGTTATTATTAGTTAGATTTTATCTTCAATACTGAATATAAAATCAAAAATAGCCCAATACAATAATAAAGTGGTAGATTGAATTGACGAAACCACTGGAATGGTTCACCAATGAGTGCCAATGCCCTTCCAACATTTTTATCGTTGCAGTAATTTTTCAAATTATTATTGTAAAAGAAACTTGCGCTTTAAATAGTTGATCTTTCCCAATTATACTGTAGTCACTTACATGTAATTTACTATTTGAACCATGTATCGCTCCAATGGTCCCCGATTCTTGAAATGTCCAACCCCACCAGCGAGTGCAAGTAACCAAACAGGGCTCTGACATATTTGTAAGTGCAAAGTCAAACTGCTTTTCACATGTGTAGACATGTGGTGCACTTACAGTAAAAGCAGTTGCTAACTATCCACCATGATTTTCATGGCCTGTACTAAGGATAATAATAATAATAAATACCATAATTCAAGTCAAGGTTTCTCCTCCCTTTGAACAGATTTTTTTTTTTTTTTCAGATTTTATTTTCACGCTATTTTCTAATTTAGTTGTCGAATTCTGAATTGTATCACTATATTTTAGAATGTTTGACATTAATTTGTTGTTTTTATTATATACAGTACAACCTCCCTGTAAAGGACAACACCTAATTGCAGAACCAAAGTGTCCTTTAGGGAGAGGGGACTTCTTACCGGAGAGTTGCAAAATAGTAAAAATGGTAATTTTACAAATGAAAACTGTCCTTTGTAAGAGAGGTGTCCTTTCATGAAGGTCGTTCTGTTGTTGTTGTTTCTTATCCCCTTGTGTAAAGATTACACGAATTCCATGAGTTCATGATCTCATGTAATGGGGTATAGGGGTGCAGCTTTCGTTGATCATGGCACCATGATCCAGTCACACTTTGGTAAAAGTCTGACTTTGCCTGTAATTTGAGGCCGTTCCTAACATGGAAGCCTTTGCTACTGACTAACATGAGCACAGACGCAGCTCCTCCATATCCCTGGAGTGGGACCATTGCTGAGGTCCATCAACCGGGTCAGTTGTACTCAGGATTTTTAAAGACCATAAAGTGTTTATTTTAAGCATTATTCATAGGGCAAACATTCCTTGGGGAGATCCTGGGTGAATCCAGGTCATAATTTATAGTTGTAACAAATAATTATTGGAATAAAACATTTTTTTTATACATACGCACTCGGGGGGGGGATGCTTTCCAGTAACACTCGGGCGTTGCCTGGGTCATTCATCCTCATATCCTGTAGCCATTTCGACTCTCTTTTTTTTGTTGTTATATTTTAAAAATAAAATTTCTACAACCCACTTAACGAGAGGATGAAATATATATATTATGAAAGGACTTGGGTTTTTGTATTAAAATCCTACTAGATTGCAGTTAAATGTGCCTTTGGAGGTCACTCAAAGAAGACAGGTTGTCTCTTACCGCAGTTCTAGGCCACCACGGAACATTATGGTTTTAGAGTCACAGACAACAAGACAGGTTCCTTTAACTCATTGTTTTTTTATCATTATTATTATCATCCCTAGTACACGTGGTGTATGTATATATTGTTATGTGGGAGCCTGGAAGTCACAGGGCTGTACTAAGGGATGTAACTTTTTATTGGTGCCAGGGTTGGGGCTGGTCCGGGGATGTATCTTGTCTGTAGCTTCTTGGCACTCAGTGCGGGTCGGGCCATCTTCATTTTACGTTGATCCAAAAAAAAAAAAGGAACTTTAGTCAAAAAAAAAGAATAAAGAGAGCAAGTAAAGTTGGTCCGTGGTCAAAGTGCAATTTCTCGCCAAACTCTGTTGTTCGATGACTCACAGAGAGAGTTTAAAATTAATTTAAAAAAATATTAATTTAAATTAAAAAAAAAAATTCAAAATCGTGAGCCTTGCTAGTTAAGATAGCGGGCGTGTGTTAGTCATGCCCACGTGTCTGGCGTTCAGGGTCGCGCCGTGGTTACACAACAATATATAGCATACAAATAATATCTTTGACCATATACAGTAAAACATCTCTTCAATTGTTTCGGAGAAGACTAAAAAGGGTGAAATATCCAAAATGACGAGATATACTCCAACTTCCTTAACACCAAAGAGGTCAAAATTTTTGGTTGAATTAGAGAGTTGGTGTTGAATTAAAGTAAATAGACGCTAATTGGTAAGTATACAAATTTGTTGAAGATAAAGCAAGTGTTGAATTATAGTTGGTTGATTTTAAACAGGTGTTTTACATATCTATGTATAATAAGGCACAATTTGGATTATAGATTATAAACACAAGGTAATAAGACCAAATCTAAATATATAAATAGTGTGTGACGTTTCGGTAACAGCGCTGTTACCATTATATCTAAAAAAAAGTGGGTTTTTCCACTTTTAATTCTAAGAATAATTATCTGTGTTTCTCAGAAAATTATCTTCTTCTTATCTGCTATCTTGTTTACACACTTGATAACAGTAAGTATTTAAACTATGCTGTGGTAAAATTTCTAATTCAGTACTTTTGTCTAAAGATGGTAACAACGCTGTTACCGAAATGTCGCACACTATTTATTTATTTGGACTTGGTCTTATTCCAGCTCGAGGAGCATGAACTCATGGAATTCGTGTAATCTTTACACAAGGGGATAAGAAACAACAACAAACAAAAACACACCTTGTGTTTATATCTATATCTAGATTATCCCTAGTTGTGGTGTTAAAATATCTATAAGTTGGTAAAAATCAGTGTCAGTGTGGTGGAAGAGATGGTTTTCCAGAGAATGCATATTTAAATAGAGAGAAGAATATAAATGTCTCTTAGAAGAATTGCAGGGACTCTTACCAGTAAATTATAAAGATGGACAACACGTGAGGTAAGATAAGTTTCTTTTAATTAAGCGAAATGCAAGCTTTCGGGACGAACGCCCTTCTACAAGCAATTATGAATACGCGCAAAGATACAAATGGTAGGTAGGAGCGAATATTGATATATGCTAGTGTTTAACATATTTACAATGAAACATCTGTAGCATCTTAGTTTTTCATAAAATATTAAATATACAATAGTTCCCGTCATTAAGTTAATAATTGAAATAATAGTTAGATATTTGCATTTCTTTGGTTTAGCTTACTATACTAATTTTACAGCAAAATTCTTGTAAATATGTTAAACACTAGCATATATCAATATTCGCTCCTACCTACCATTTGTATCTTTGCGCGTATTCATAATTGCCTTTAGAAGGGCGTTCGTCCCGAAAGCTTGCATTTCGCTTAATTAAAAGAAACTTATCTTACCTCACGTGTTGTCCATCTTTATAAATGTCTCAGTTACTGTAACTTCAACCTACCCATCATTCTACTAACATCTCAAGTGTTTGGTTCAACTGTGGTTTTAACTGCAACATGTTTAATGAAATCTTGACTATAAATATTATGTTTTGTTTTACCAAGGTGTCAATTATTAATAACAATTCAGTGTTACTTATCTAGTTAGAAATACAAGGTAATAAGCCCAAATATAAATAAATAGTAACGTTTCGGTAACAGTGTTGTTACAATCCTCAGACAAAAGTACTGAATGAGAAAAAAAGAGTGAATATCTTCTTCTTCTTTTTTATCTCCACTCAATCATATTAAGGTATCAAGCTTGTAAAGCTTGAGATCATGACTGGGTGAAGTAAAATGCGTCTGCCTTTGTCATTAAGACTGGGAGCACTACTCAGTAGCAGGCCGACTTACTCCAAAAAAAATGGCCGTCTCTGATATGAGGAACAGATGCCATGTGCAGCTGCTCCTAACATGGAGTACAGACTCATCCTGTACCCCTGGATTAGGAGCCCTTACAGGGTACTATCAGCTGAGCCCAGGTTTTGTAGTGAGCTTGTTACTGCTCCCCCTCCTCCTTTTTCATCCGGGCTTGGGACCGGCAAAGGCGGAGTTAAGAAAGAATATGGTTTACTAACCAAAGTATATAATAAATAAAAAACATACCACAGCATCTTTTAATTAGTTACTGTTATCAAATGTGTAAACAAGATAGCAGATAAGAAGCAGATAGTTTTCTATGAACCCTAAAATATTATTCTTAGAAGTGGAAATTTTAGGATTCTTAGAAAACTATCTTCTTCTAATCTGTTTTCTTGTTTGCACATTTGATAAAGTATAGATACAAGGTAATAACACCAAATCCAAATAAATTAATAGTGAGTGATGTTCCAGCATAATCACTGTTACAATCATTAGAGACAAAAAAATAATTTAAAAACATTATTTTTTGAAATTCGTTTGTCTGATGATGGTAACAACGCTGTTACCAAAACATCACACACTATTTATTACTTTGGATTAGGTCTTATTACCTTGTATTTCTAATCTATAATCCAAATTGTGACTTATCATCTTATCTAGTTGGATTTTTATACCACATTTCAATTAGGGTTTCTCCTCCCTTTGAACAAATCTTTTTCACATTTTAAAAATTATAATAATTTAAGAGTGGAGTAAAAAAAAAATTTTTTTTTTACATATCAATCCAATGCCAGGACTTTCTCATCTTATATGAAGGAAGGGTAGGTCATATCTTAATTGGGTAATAAAGGATGGGCAAAGCATCCTGTTTGATGCAGCTAGTGGTGTGGCAGTTTGTCCCTAATTCCAGTTTGGTTTAGTAACAACCATTTTAAATAGCATGTAACAAACTGTGACAAATTGTGACTTATCATCTTATCTAGTTGGATTTTTATACCACATTTCAATTAGGGTTTCTCCTCCCTTTGAACAAATCTTTTTCACATTTTAAAAATTATAATAATTTAAGAGTGGAGTAAAAAAAAAATTTTTTTTTTACATATCAATCCAATGCCAGGACTTTCTCATCTTATATGAAGGAAGGGTAGGTCATATCTTAATTGGGTAATAAAGGATGGGCAAAGCATCCTGTTTGATGCAGCTAGTGGTGTGGCAGTTTGTCCCTAATTCCAGTTTGGTTTAGTAACAACCATTTTAAATAGCATGTAACAAACATGAGGTAATAAGACCAAATCCAAATAAATAAATAGTGCATGACATTTCAGTAACAGTGTTGTTACCATCTTCAGACAAAAGTACTGATTGAGAAATTTTACCACAGCATGTTTTAAATAGTTACTATTATCAAGTGTGTAAACAAGATAACAGATAAGAAGATAGTTTTCTGAGAAACACAGAGTATTATTCTTAGAATTAAAAGTGGAAAAATTCCACTTTTTTTTTTAAAGATATAATTAAAAGAATATCTATAAATATCATTTATATTTCTTCCAATCTGTTAAAAAAAAGGGTTTTTTCCACTTTTAATTTTAAGAATGATATTCTGTTATTCTCAGAAAACTATCTTCTTCTTATCTGCTATCTTGTTAACACATTTGATAACAGTAACTATTTAAAACATGCTGTGGTAAAATTTCTCATACAGTACTTTTGTCTGAAGATGGTAACAACGCTGTTACCGAAATGTCGCACACTATTTATTTGGATTTGGTCTTATTACCTTGTGTTTATAATCAAAATTGTGCCTCAGCATGTAACAAGACCTACTTCAAATTCCTGCAGAGCCAAATAATTAAGAAAGAATATGACGGTCCCATATGGTTGGTTCTTGGCTGTGTTCATCCTGTGATGTTTCTTGAAGGGTTTGATTCAATTCTTAGTTAGGCGTGCATTGTAACTTAACATACAAAGTTCAATATGGGAAAAAAACCCTACAAATATTTAGTTGTTCAAAAATTCTACCTAACCCCATTTTTTTCAATATAAACCAACTTTATTATGATGCATTAGCGCACCATCTGTTATCTTCTTCTTCTTTCTTATCTATACTCAATCATATTAGGGTATAAAGCTTGTAAAGCTTGAGACTTGACAACCATCATGATTGGGTGAAGTAGAATGTGTCTACCTTTGTCATTAAGACTGGGAGCACTACTCAGTGGCAGGCCGACTTAGCTCCAACAGAAATGGCCGCCTCTGACATGAGGAACAGATGCCATGTGCAGCCGCTCCTAACATGGAGTACAGATGCTGCTCATCCTGTATCCCTGGATTAGGAGCCCTTACAGGGTACTATCAGCCAGGCCAGCTGAGCCCAGGTTTTTTAGCAAGCTTGTTACTGCTCCCCCTCCTCCTTTTTCATCCGGGCTGGTGACTGGCAAAGGCAGAATTACCATCTGTTATGAAAATTCTAAACTATTATAGACACGTATGTTTCTTTCAAAAATTAAACAATTTCTACTGCCCTTACTGCTATGGAAAAATTAATGGGAGGGCCTGGCTCACCACAGATGATAAAAATGGGGATTATTTCAGGTTTGTTATAAGGGATGGTTCGCTATATCCCAGGTTCATTTTAGCAGGTTTTACTGTGAAAATAAAATTTATTTTCCAACACTTGACTTGAAAAAAAGTCGCTAATGAGAGTTTGGCTATTTCTGAATAGCTAGAGAGAGAATCTTTATGCAAATTATCTTTTAAATCTACTAAGTCTTAATCTTCTTCTTTCTTATCTCCACTCAATCATACTAAGGTATCAAGCTTGTAAAGCTTGTTGATGGTGTTTGCCGGGGAAGAGTACTAAGTCTTAATAAAAGTTATTGAATGAGAGGGCATGGCTCATCAGTGGTGAACTCTCGCAGCAGTTTTGACAAATTAATCTCCAGACCACTCTACTATTGTATTAGATTGGTTTTCCTATATACAGTAGAACCTCCTTGTAAAGGACGACACCTAATTGCAGAGTCAAAGTGTTCTTTAGGGAGAGGTGTCTTCTTACTGGAGAGTTGTTAAATAGAATAAATGGTAATTTTGCAAATGGAAACTGTTCTTTGTTGAGAGGTGTCTGCTAGCGGGGTGTCCACTAAAAGGAGGTTCTACTGTACCCTGCATTTACCAACGAAGGCAGTTTAGGGGTGTTTAGGGAATCTATGGACATAAGCTTATAGGCCTGTAGAGAGATGCATACATATAATTACAAAGAATTGCATCAAGCAATGATTTTATGAAGACACATGAACCACAAAATATGAGAATAATACTTTGATTCAAAATCTAAAGTGAAAAAACCAAGAAGCCAAATTCATCCTATTACTATTTATATGCCAAAAGTTGGCAAGAAATTTTAATAAAATATTCAAAAAGTATGAAAATTTACAAATTGCATGGAAACCATATAACCCTATCTCTCAATATATCAACAACCATCACTCAATTATTAAAAAAAGAGCAGGTTTAATCTATGAAGTGAAATGTGAAAAATATGACCAATGCTATGTAGGACAAACATCCATAACTTTAAAAAGAAAGAATGAAAAACCATGAATATGCTCTAAAATATGATAAATTTGAAAATGCTGCACTTGTAGAACATAGAAAAATCACAGGGCATAATAATTTTTATCTAAAAATATAGGGTACTGGATTATGAGAAAAATTACTACAAGAGAATTTAAAGAAGCCTTTTTCATATAAAAGAAATGTGCTACAATCAACAGAATAAGAGAAAGAGGAAATATAAATGATATTTACATATATGCTTTTAATTTCATCTAAATTAAAAAAAAACAGGGGTTTTGGGGGTTTAAAATGATAAGGCACAATTTGGATTATAGATTATAAACACAAGGTAATAAGACCAAATCCAAATAAATAAATAGTGTGTGATGTTTCAGTAACAGCGTTGTTACCATCTTCAGACAAAAGTACTGAATGAGAAATTTTACCACAGCATGTTTTAAATAATTACCTGTTATCAAGAGTGTAAACAATTCTCATACAGTACTTTTGTCTGAAGATGGTAACAACGCTGTTACCGAAACATCACACACTATTTATTTATTTATTTGGATTTGGTCTTATTACCTTGTGTTTTTCTCTTCTAAGTTTAAAAAATAATATAGATACACAATATGTGCTCCTTTTTTTATTTCAAGTTTACATTTTTGGGGGTTGGAATATTTTTTAGAACAGAATATTTCAATTGTGTTAGTTTTTTTTTTCTTTGATTCAATTTGGATTATAGATTAGATACATAAGGGGAGGTTATCACAAGACCACACATCCAAATAAGTTGTTTGTGATGTGTTTTTGGTAACAACTTTTGTTACAGTACAACTACCTCTCTGTAGAGTACACCTAGTTGCAAAGCCAAAATGTCCTTTATAGAGAGGTGTCTTCTTACTGGAAAGTTTCTATATAGTAAAAATGCTGGTGGTGTCTTGTCCATGGGGCAGATCAGATTGGTCCATGCACCCTGATCATGATACCGGCCAACTGAGGTGCCTTTTCTGTATAGATGTTCTCTTCTGGATTGATATCTGCCATATGGAGGGCTGCAAGGATGGTCGGGTATATATGGTCCGGAGTGAGTTGTGTGTTGTGACAGTTATTGCAGTTCCCAGTAAAAATGGTAATTTTGGCAATGAAAATTGTTCTTTATAGAGAGATATCCGGGAGCGTCCTCTCATGGAGGTTGTTCTACTGTAATAAAATGTCATTAACAGTGTTAAGGTACAATTTGTAGATTATAGATTAGGAACACAATGTATATAATAAGAACAAATCCAAATTAATAAATAGTGAGTGAGGTTTCAGTAATTGCTCTCTTGTTACCATTCAGTACTTTTTGTTTGATGATGGCAACAAGGGTGTTACTAAAGCCTTGTATACCATTTATTTATTTAGTCTTTATTGTGTCTCGTACGTCATGAACAGTTTCGTCTATTTGAACATGGTGGCCTTATGTTTCTCTGATTCTAGTACAAGCTCAATCCTACTAGTAAGTGACTCTTCTCTTTAGCCTTCTTTTATGCGTAAAAGATAGAGTTGATGTCTCACATGGAAATGTCCGTTTTGACTTTTACACAGAGGTGGGTTGCTCAGAAACAGTTGTTGCACAAGCTTGGCTGTTACACTAATGTTTTCTCACCAACTACAAGGTAATATGACCAAATTTAATCTTATTACCTTGTAGTTCTATGATATAAATTGTGCCTCTTATCGTCTTCTCACTCATTACACAATGACCCAGATTTAAGACCAAACCCTGATGGGACCAGAAATATCCAATTTTTAATCAAATATGGTTTTGAAACCATTAAGACGCGAATGTTTCTTTCACAAATAAATACAACTTCTACTGTCCTTACTGCAATTGTATTGTGAGGGCTTGGCTAATCAGCTGGTGAACCCTCCCAGCGGTTTTGCCAATTTAATCTACCAGACCGTTTCTTTAGAGCTCTAATACTGTATTAGATCATTGTACAGTAGAACATAAGGTAATAAGACCAAATTCAAATAAATAAATAGTGTGTGATGTTTAGAGACAAAAGTACTGATTGATGGTAACAATGCTGTTACTGAAACATCACACACTATTTATTTATTTGGATTTGGTCTTATTACTTTATCTTTATAATCTATAATCCAAATTGTGCCTTATTATTTGTACAGTAGAAGTTTGATTTATGTGTGAGAAACATTTGCGTCTTAATGTTTTCATTTGCTATATATAGATGGTACGGTATTACTTTATATAAAAGATGGTTTTATTTATTATTAGACCACATAGATTTTTGTATGGAAGGAAAAAAGAATTAACAACATGAATGTAAATTTTGGTGTTGAGAATGAATCATCATCAGCAGGTTCAGTGTGTGTATGCCGGAGAGAGAGCTTCCCCCAAAGAGAGGGCTGATGTGCAGGGGGCGGGGAGTACATCAAGTCACAGCCTACGGTCATCGTGCAGGCCCCATCCTCTGGTTACACCCAGCTGGCCGTGGTGAGCTCCGCCACAGCGACCTTCGTGGAGCCCTACAACAACACCTTCCATCTGGAAGAAACATTTGTTAAACACGAGCCCTCATCCTTCATCTAGCTCCACTCTCGTGGGTGTGTCTGTCGTGTTGCCAAACCCAATCATTGCATTTTTTTGTTTTCTGTGTTTAACTTCCTCCCCTGGTCCCCTCAATCTTCTCCTCCCTCCACTAACAAACCACTCAATTGGATTCAACCACAACCTCAAGTGCATTTCTTCTATACAAACCTATTATAAAGAGATATAGATTGATATCTATCAAGACTTATCTAGTGGTTAACATCTGTGCTTTTTTATTAGAGATTATTTTTACAGAGAGAAATATAATATATATATATATGATGTACAAAAAAAAAAAAAACTCAATACCCCTTCCTTCTCTTTTACTGTTTCAAATTTTTTTTTTTTTAGTTACCTTTTTAAAAAAGTTTCCTCTTTTTTTTTTTAGGTATTCTTCTAACTTTAACATAACACATTCAGACGGGAACAATAATATATTTAATAAAAAAACTAAATAAATATAAAGAAATCATTCCATTATTATATTTAGTTGAGTTTTTCTTTTTTTAAATTTCCTTTTTCTCTCTCTCTCTAAACAACTATGACAACGGAAATCTTACCTAAAAAAACTCTCAAGTTTTTTTTTTTTTTCTTCTTTCTCTACTCACGCTATGCTTTTCCTCTTCCCCATTCCTACCAATTCCCTCTGCCTTTGTGACAAAAGGAAAATTTTGTCAAGCAAGTCTTGTTGAAGGAATCTTACATAAAAATCCCTTTCTCTAAACCTGTATGTAAATACAGACATTGTACCGCTGTTGCATTTACCTTACCCACCTACCTTCTACTAAATTATTCCCTTTTGTTGTTATCTCTTGTTCATGTTATACCAGCTAATTGTTATATAGTTTAAATAATAATACTACAAAAAAAAGGGGTATTAATTGTTAAAGCATTACAAATTTTTTTATATATATATATATAAATATACATGAATATCTATTTTATAAAGTCATTACCACATATATATAATATCCTTTTTTTTTTCTTTTCTTCCTTCTTTTTAACTCCAGGTCTCTTTTTTTTTTTTTATCTTCCCAAACTTCCCTTCTTTATTCCTTTTTTTTTTTTTTTTTTAATTTACACACAAAATTTGACTTTTTTTTTAATGTCTTAATTTTCATTTTTTTTTATGTAAATAGAATTTTTTCTTTTTTTTTTTTTTTTGGTCAGAAGATTAAGACACGCATTGTACAAAAAAAAATTATAATCAAAAAAATTATTATTTTTCATTGTAAATTAGCCTACCATTATAAAAAAAAATAAGAAAAAATAAATATAGAGATATATATAGATATATATGAAGGAAAAAAAAAAACATAATCTCAACCAATATTTTTCATCTATAAAAAATTTTATACATTATTTTTTTTTTTTGTTTTAGAAAAAAAAAACGAATTCTTGTCATTTTTGGTTTGGAGAGAGATGTTAAGAAATAAGCCAACCAACCAAATATAGTCCCTCCCTCCCCCTTTTCACATTTTGTGCCATCAATCCAAACAACACACCCCTTACCCACCCACCCCCCAAGTGTGGAGCAAACGAATGCATGTACAGCCGAAAGATTTAAAAAAAAACAACAACAACAAAAAACCACCCTCATTTGCTGAGTGTAAATAAATTGTAAACTAAGTTTTGTGGAAGTGTTTTATTTTTTGTTTATCTACATAAGATTTTACTCAAAATTTATATATCATCTTCTTCTTTCTTATCTCCATACTGGGTGAAGTAGAATGTGTCTGCCTTTGTCATTAAGACTGGGAGCACTACTCAGTGGCAGGCCGACTTAGCTCCAAAAAAATGGCCGCCTCTGACATGAGGAACAGACACTATGTGCAGCTGCTCCTAACATGGAGTACAAAAGCTGCTCATCCTGTATCCCTGGATTAGGAGCCCTTACAGGGTACTATCAGTCAGGCCAGCTGAACTCAGGTTTTTCACTGAGCTTGTTACTGCTCCCCTTCCTCCTTTTTCATCCGGGATTGGGACCGGCAAAGGCGGAGTTAAAATTTATATATGAAGATAGAAAATAACAGCAAAATCTACCCCACTTGTCCAAAATGTAGCTTGACACCTGCAGCTCCAGAACACATTTTGGCTTGTATTAAATGTACTGAACAGGACTTTGGGAGAGACTGCTGCTTATCATAACACAGCTCGAGGAACATGAACTCATGGAATTTGTGTAATCTTTACACAAGGGGAGAAGAAACAACAACAACCCTTATATCAATATCAAATTACGAAACTATTTTAGAGGCGTAATATTCTCTTTAAAATAAAACAATTACTACTGTCCTTACTGCAATGGAAAAATTAAAGGGAGGGCCTGGCTCATCAGTGGTGAACCCTCCCAGCGGTTTCGTCAGTTTAATCTACCATACCGCTGTTATATTGCATTTTTGGAACTTCCTTTTATAGTGATACTGTTGGTAGACTCTTGGAATGGGTATTTTAGATGAACTATAGACATAAGCTTTGAGGACAGCAGAATTACATATAATTATAAATATATAATATGCTTCGAGCAATCGCTCTTCCGCAAATATCAAATTGTGTCTTTTATTTGAACAATTATATTACGATGCACTAGCACGCCATCTGTTATCAAATTACAAAACTATTTTAGAGGCGTAATATTCTTTTTAAAATAAAATAAAACCTTATATCAATAATAAGGTGTAAACATCAGGCTTCCAGGTAAAAGTTTCTTTTTTGACAATGACTTTCCAGAATGGTTGCAGGGTTTTCCCACTATGTACTAAGTGCAATTCTCAGCCTGCAACCCCAAGACATATTATTGACTGTATTGACTCATCCATTGATGAACTCTACTCTTCCCCGGCAGACACCATAAAAAATCTCAAGCTTTACAAGCTTGATACCTTAGTGTGATTGAGTGGAGATAAGAAAGAAGAAGTTTCTTTTTTAAATTTTAATTAACAAATCTATAACTTGATGCACTAGCGCGCCATCTGTTATCAAAATTCAAAACTATTTTAAAGGTGTGAGATTCTTTTTGAAATTACAATTTCTACTGCCCTTACTGCAATGGAAAAATTAAAGGGAGGGCCTGGCTCATCAGTGGTGAACCCTCCCAGCGGTTTCGCCAGTTTAATCTACCATACCGCTGTTATATTGCATTTTTGGAACTTCCTTTTATGAGCCAGGCCCTCCCTTTAATTTTTCCATTGCAGTAAGGGCAGTAGAAATTGTTTATTTTCAAAAAGAATCTCACGCCTTTAAAATAGTTTTGAATTTTGAAATCTATAACTATCAGGTACTAAAGAACCTCTATAGGAGAAAACATTATTTCTCATGTAGAAGTGCATTTGTAGAACGACATTTGAAAATTATCCCACATGTGTTTCTTTTGAACGAAAAATCGAAATTTTATTTTTGAGGAGAAAAAACGATAATTTCTAACCTCAGGGATGAAGTATATATTATTGACACACATTAAAATGTTATAATACCTTGATAAAGGTTGGCGTTCAGCTAACTGAAATATTGGTAAAATGAATGATATTTGATCCAATATATGCCTTTTTATATATATATACTATTTATATATATTTCCGTTTATCATTACTCTTCACAATTCATCCTTTCATACTTCATCCCTAAGGTTAGAAATAATCGTTATTTCTCCTTAAAATAAATTTCGATTTTTTGTTCAAAAGAAACACATGCGGGATAATTTTCAAATGTCGTTCTACAATTATAAGCCGCATTATATTGTATCATAAAGTGCATTTGTGCTAATATTCAAAAGCTAAAGATTTGTAAATTGAAATTTTTAAAAAGAAACTTTTCCATGCAAGTCTTATATTTTCATTTTAATAAGAATTTAGCACTAATTAATGACTAAAGATACAATGAAAATATTGGTGAAATCACTGGGAGGGTTGACCATTGATGACCCAAGCTTTCCAAAATCATTTTCTTCAGTTCACTATAGGTATATGTGATGTGTAGCCTGTTGACTCTTGTAGAATCCTGTCATTGTGGAATCCAGTCGACTTAATCTATGGTGTGAGTCCCTGTCGACTCTCGCTATACTGTGTTAACCGAGAGGAACAGTCAGGATGTGGAGAGTTTTCCAGTACCTCTCTGTACCTTGGAAGACCTTTAACAGTTCTCACAGAGTACAGGCAGTAATGGTCGAGGCAGAGTGGAAGACTTGGGAATGTCCATCACAAAAAAAAAAAACGAAGAGACACAGTTGTACTAGGAAAGTTCCGTGAACAGATAAAAGTCGAGCTAGGAGCCAAAGATGGAGATAGAAGAGTTCTATATGGTCAATGGTGCGGACCTTGGGGACATCTGACGAGGGCTCCCAATGATGGTGAAGTGACTATTTCTGGCCCTGTTGGAGGCTTATATATCTTTGCAGAGAGGAAGTATTGGGTTTCAGCGGATGCAACAAGGACGTGGATCGGAAGATGCCATTGTATACTCCTGGAAACGCCCTGAGATCTTGCTATCTTTAGGCCTCGTTGGACTTCTATCTCAATCTCTTGCTTTAGCTCAACTCTTAATCTATTACAGTTTTATTTATTTATCCTCAGTTTGTACAAAGTACATTACATATGATGATGTAATGACACATGTCAATCATGTGTATAATTATTTATAGATGTGTTTCTATTATAAAACATGAAAATCTTGTTATATTATATTGTCGCGATGAAAAATAATTAACTAGGCCTTCGAATTACTTTAAATATTTATTTAATGAGTTATATGAGAGATTTTAAATATAAAATAAGAGTTACTATTTACATGAGCCAAATCGACCCAGCCGTTAGAGCAAGAGGGGAGAACCGAGATATATCCTCCTTCCACGTGACGCCACTGTTTTCCCCGACCGGTCGGTCCAGATAAGGGGGAATACCAGGAAACTCTGTCCTCCTGACATCACTACCTCCACAAGAGAAACAGCGTCCCGCTGTTTACTAGTCGGTCACATGACCCTGGGCAATCTGTTCTTGGACTTCAGGGTCGTGGTAGGGCTTCATTCTCACTACATGGACGATATCTTGGGTTTTTCGTCTTCTCCTAGTATTCGTCACGCCTTCTACTTGATAATTTACACTCGATATTTTTCTGATCACTCGATAGGGTCCGAAATATCTCTTCAATAACTTCTCCGATAAGCCAACGGTACGGACTGGGGTGAACACCCACACCAAATCACCTTCCTTGTACGTCACCTTCTGATGCTTCTTGTCGTAGCGTTCTTTGTCTTTGCTCTGAGCCTGCAGGATGTTGAGACGGGCTAACATTCGTGCGTCCTCAGCGTTGGTCACAAGATGGCCCACATAATCTTCTGCAGTTCCTGCCGGCTGGTACGGCAGTATAGAATCCAGCGGTGTTTCAACTTCTCGGCCGTGGACGAGGAAGAACGGGCTGTATCCTGTTGTCTCTTGTCGAGCGGTATTGTAGGCGAAGGTCACATATGGTAGGATGTTGTCCCAATTTTTCTGATCAACGTTAACATACATCGAGATCATGTCAGTCAGGGTCTTGTTAAGTCTTTCTGTCAAACCATTCGTTTGAGGGTGGTATGCCGTGGTGAATCTGTGAATTGTTCCGTTTAGATTATTTATTTCTCGTATGGTCTGAGACATGAAATTTCTTCCTCTGTCCGTGATGATTTCCCGAGGAGCGCCGTGCTTGAGTATGACGTCTTCAATAAGGAAGGTTGCTAATTCAGTAGCTTCCGCTGTTGCCGCGGCCTTTGTTATCGCAAATCTGGTGAGATAATCAGTCGCGACTATTATCCATCTATTTCCCGTGTGAGATATGGGAAATCTTCCCAGATAATCAATTCCTATCTTTTGAAAAGGCGAGGTCGTTGGAGGTATTGGGACTAGTAGTCCAGGTTTCTGAGGCACGCCCTTCCTTCGCTGGCATTCTTTACAATGAGCAATGTATTGGGAAACTGTCCTATAAAGTCCAGGCCAATAGAATCTCTTTCTAACGCGGTCATAGGTTTTGGCAAATCCCAAATGACCGGCCATTGGAGTGTCGTGGACATCTTTAAGAATTTCGTGCCTCATTTGTTTTGGGACTACTAGCAGCCATGGTTTGCCCTCAGGGTCGTAATTTTCCTATAGAGAACGCCTCCAATCATCTGATACCCTTTTAAATTTTCATTTGCAAGTTTTTCACGGATCCCAACCAAATGAGGGTCTTTACTTTGTTCTTCTGCAATGTCTTGGATGGAAGTAATGTGCCCTTCTATCTCTGCGGTGTCAGCCAAGGGGCTTCTTGACAAACAGTCAGCGTCTTTATGCTTGCGTCCGCTTTTGTAAACGATGTTTATGTCGTATTCTTGTAGTTTGAGGGCCCAACGAGCTAAGCGGCCGGATGGATCTTTCAAGCCTACCAGCCAACATAGCGAGTGATGGTCGGTAACCACAGTAAAGGGTCTGCCATATAGGTACGGGCGGAATTTACCAAGGGCCCAAACAACTGCGAGGCATTCTTTTTCTGTAGTGGAATAATTCTTTTCCGCTTTGGTTAGTGTTCGTGAGGCATAGGCTATAGGTCTCTCCGCGTCATTCTGGATTTGAACAAGAACTGCCCCTAAACCATAGCCGCTTGCATCAGTATGGACATGAGTTTCCGCACCTTCTATGAAATGTCCTAACACAGGCGAAGATCCCAATTCCTGTTTGAGAATCCGGAAAGATTCATCTTGTTCTTCGCCCCAAATGAATTTTTCATCTTTTTTAAAAGGCTATTCAAGGGTCGAGACTTGTTAGCATAACTTTTGATGAAGCGTCTATAGTATGAACTTAACCCAAGAAAACTTCTGGTCTCACTGATATTACGGGGTTTTGGAAAGTGGACAATGGCTTTCACTTTTTCTGGGTCTGGCTGCGTTCCAAATTCATTAACGACGTGCCCGAGGATAGTTATTTGTCTCGAGGCGAAATGACACTTTTTATAATTCAGGCACAGTCCGGCCTGCTGGATGCATCTCAAAACTTTGTATAAACGTGTTAAATGTTCTTTAAAGGTCGATCCATAGACTACAATGTCGTCTAAGTAGCATAAACACATGTCCCATTTCAATCCCCGTAGGACGTTGTCTATCATTCGCTCGAAAGTTGCTGGTGCATTACATAGACCAAATGGCATTACATTAAATTCATAAAGCCCATCTGGAGTGATAAATGCCGTTTTCTCCCGGTCCTTATCGTCTACTTCGATTTGCCAGTAACCCGATCTCATATCCATAGTGGAGAAGTACCTGGATCCAGAGAGGGTGTCCAGCGCGTCATCGATACGAGGGAGAGGGTAAACATCTTTCTTTGTAATTTTATTTAGACGACGATAGTCGACACAGAATCTCAACGAGCCGTCCTTCTTCCTCACTAATATAACGGGAGAGAGGCCCATGGACTTGATGATGGCCGGATGATTTTAGTCTCCATCATTTTCTCTACTTCACTCTGAATGACACGTCTTTCGGCGGGAGACACTCTATAAGGACGCTGTCTGACAGGCGGATAATCACTCGTATCGATTTTATGTTTTATTTCGCCAGAGACAGGGAAGCTCTTTTTCTCAAAGTCGAATATATCAGAAAACTCATTTAGGCACGTGAGTAATCTGTTTTTCTTTGTTTCCTCCAAATCAGTAGAAATCATTGAAATTAAACATTCTCTCACATCTGGGGAAGTTACTTCGTCTTTTCCAGCTATTTCAGAACAAGCGTCAAGATTAGATATGCTCCCTACTTCTAGATCTTGCATTGTTCCTATCTTCATGTCCGAAGGTATCACTTGAGACTGGTGAGTACTGTTAGTCACCCACAACACCGCTCTGCCATGTAAGAACCTAACGAGGGAAGAGGGAATAAAAAGTCCTTTTTCCAACTGCAGGCGTTTGGAACCTGTAACGACTACATCTCTGCTGCCAAATACATCCTGGCTGGTGACAACAATCTTGCCAAAAGATTTCGGCGGTATGACACAGTCCATAGCAGCACAAAGTTTCAGGTCTTTCCATTCGTAGGATTTTTCAGCTTCGCTTAAATACAATTTGTTTTCCCCACAATCTATAATGGCATCTGTGGCTTTGAAGAAATCCCAGCCCAGTATAACATCGTGGCTACATTCAGCGGCTACTACAAAATCAAAAATAATATCGAGTCCTTTGATTCGAACTTCTAAAGAGCACTTACCAAGGGTCACGATAGGCTTCTTGTCCGCGGCTCTTAGAAGTGGTCCATTTTCTTTAAAAACTGGGGCCTTTATAGAACGTCTGAAAGCTTCAGAAATTACTGAGTAATCAGCGCCGGAGTCCACAAGAGCTTGTACATTTCGTCCTTGTATGTTGACAGATATCCAATTCTTTTCCATTGTAGCGGCTATACGGCAGGGAGGATTTTCGTCTGTGGCGGCCACACCTCCAGAGGGCGCGCCATCTAGTTTTCCTCACTGCGGCGACTGGGTGAGCGGCTGGGACGGCGAGCAGGGGATTGTGAGGTTCTTCTGGGAGCTTGGAATCTTCCGCGGTGGGGATATGGCGACGGGTTTCTAAATCTTCCTTGGGATAGTTCGCTTCCTGATTCGCCCATGGTGTAATTTTCCGTTCTTGGTCTTCCGAAATCGACTGTTTCTCTTCCAAGTCTGGCATCCGCAAAAGCTTGACGTCTGTCTCTGCAATAACGTGCAACGTGGCCAGGGCGCCCACAGTGGAAGCAGATCGGTCTGTCATCTTCAGTACGCCACTGAGTCCTTTGATTATTTGGTGGCCCTTCGGTTCTTCGTCGGTAACCTTGATCGTTCTGGGGGAGGTATTGTCGCCGAGGGCGGAAGCTCTCGGGCTGACGAGGGGCAGAGATAGGAGCCAACGTTTGCTGGATTTCACTACGGATGACATCCCGTAGGTCGGGAGATGGAGTGTCGATATCCTGGGCGGCAAATGTAGAAGGAGGAGCCATAAACTTCTGCACCTCCTCTCTTACTATTCTTCTAATCAGGGCTTCTAGGTTCTCAGGTTCAGCGGTCGAGATGGTGGTAACATTGGGCAGTCGGTTGAACCTGGGCGGTGCAACACGCATCCTCTTGAATGCCTCGAATCGGCGGCAGAACGCAACAAATTGGTCCACCGTGCTGATGTCCTTCCCAACAAGTGCCTGATACACTTCCTCCGCTACGCCTTTAATCAGGTGGCTCACCTTTTCTCCTTCCGACATTCTGGGGTTGCTCTGTTTACAAAGAAGGAGGACTTCTTGTATGTAGCTCTCGACGTTTTCCCCACTCGTCTGCGCTCTAGTTCGAAGAATGTTCTCGGCTTTTCTAGCCGTGTCTTCCTTGTTCCCAAATATTTCACAAAACTTTATCTTAAATTCCTCCCACGAATTCAAGATTTCCTCGAAGTTTTCGAACCAGCACTTCGCTGTGCCAGTGAGGTAGAAGATGACGTTGGCCAGACACATGGAGTCATCCCACTTGTTGTAACGTGCCACACGCTGGAAGTCGCTCAGCCAACGCTGCGAATCTTCCCCACGTTCCCCCGAGAAGACAGTGGGATCTCTCCACCGATGGCAGAATGGTCGGTTTTCTTCTCTTTCCATTTTCTTCCGAGCGGGAAATGCAAGCACTGTAGATAGCTCTGGTTGCAATCCTTGAAGGCGACGACTTCGTCTGGTGACTGTCTCGTTACCCGGCGTCTCCACCACAATTGTCGCGATGAAAAATAATTAACTAGGCCTTCGAATTACTTTAAATATTTATTTAATGAGTTATATGAGAGATTTTAAATATAAAATAAGAGTTACTATTTACATGAGCCAAATCGACCCAGCCGTTAGAGCAAGAGGGGAGAACCGAGATATATCCTCCTTCCACGTGACGCCACTGTTTTCCCCGACCGGTCGGTCCAGATAAGGGGGAATACCAGGAAACTCTGTCCTCCTGACAATATACAATATGAGGTTGTTGGTTTAAATTACCATATTGTATAAATTTGATCATTTTTTAAAACTCCTTTCAACTAGACTGCCCAAAACAAATACAAATAAGTTTCAAATATAGTAGAACCTCCCTGTAAAGGACACCTAATTATAAAACCATACTGTCCATTAGGGAGAGGTGTCTTCTTACCGGAGAGATAGAAAATGGTAAATTTGGTGATGAAAACTGTCCTTTGTAGAGAGGTGTCCTCGAATGGAAGAGTTATAAAATAGTAAAAAATGGCAATTTTGTAAATGAAAACGGGTCTTTCAAGGTATCTGCTCACTGGAGAGTTGCAAAATAGTAAAAATGATAATTTTGCAAATGAAAACGGGTTTTCTAGAAAGGTATCTGCTCACTGGAGAGTTACAAAATAATAAACATGGTCATTTTGGCGATGAAAACTGACCTTTGTAGAGAGGTGTCCTTTAGAGTGAGTGTCCTTTCATGGAGGATATTCTACTATACAAAGACTGAAGTATAGGTGAACCTTTAGTAACAGTATCACTTGGGACCAAGATTATAACCCCATGTTCTTGTTGTAACCACAAGTAAAATAATTGACTGAAAACTTGGGTATTCTTAGAAATTGATGGTATATTTTAGGTATTTCCTCTCTTTATGTACCTCAAGGGGGTCAGTGGAAGGATGGTCTAAACCGTTGGTTTTCGACTGCTACGACCAGGTTTCGATTCCTGCATTGGGCACTTTTTTTCTGATAAAAAAAAAAAAAAAAGCTTTAATGGCCCCCGATTCTTGCAAAAGTCCAACCCCACCAACGAGTGCAAGTAACCAAAAGAGGCTTTGGCATATTTGTAAGTGTAAAGTTGAACTGCTTTTCACATGTGTAGACATGGGGTGTACTTACAGTAAAAAGTAGTCACCTACTTCTACCCACCATGATGATTACAATAGCCTGTACCACGTGTACTAGGGATAAGCAAAAAAAAAAAACTCAAATTCAGCAGTTTTCCCATCGCTAACATACATTTGTAAGCAGGTACGTTGTCGTGGTTAAAGATGATTAATACAAAGTAATAACGCGCCATCTATATATAACAAATGAAAACATTAAGACACGAAGTTTCTTTCACAAATAAATCAAACCTCTACTGTCCTTAATGCAATGAAACAAAAATTGAAAGTGCTTGGTTCATCAGTGGTGAACCCTCCCAGTGGTTTCACCAATTTAATCTACCAGACCGCTTCTTTAGAGCTCAAACACTGTATTGGACCATTCTGCTTATATATGCTATACTGAAGGGTGGAATCTTAGAAATGGTATTTAAGTAAACTCTGGACATAAACTTATAGGACAGTAGAATTACATATAAATATTTGCATCAAGCAATGCTCTTCCGCAAACAATAAGGACAAGTTAGGCATGAATTAATATAAAGCAATAACACGCCATCTATATATAACAAATGAATACATTAAATTTGTTATGAAACTGTGGCGACTGCACTTTGCTTCAGCGAGCCGCTGGCGTCAACACTTCACTACGCATGCGCGTGGGACGTCATCCAGAACTTTCTAGCGGCTGGCTTCTTCCGACACACTTGATCTGGCCACACTGCAGCGGTAAACATCTAGGGCTAAAACTCCAACGGCCGTTACTTCAACCGTTGCTTCTTTTCTCTTTTTAATTTCTTGCTTTAAAATAAATTAATTTTAATTATAATTTTATCAGCAGCCTTTCCACAAGCCACACAACACAGCACATCAACAACCATCCTACAAAACCATATTTGAGGAAGAGCTTTGCTCGATGCAATACCTTGAAATTCCATGTATGTACCTCTACAGACCTACAAGCTTATGTCCATAGGTTCTTTAAACACCCCTAAGCTCCCTTCCATAGAAAATACAGGGTATATAACAAAACCAATCCAATACAATAGTAGAGCGGTCTGGAGATTAATTTGACGAAAAAGCTGAGAGGGTTCACCACTGATGGAGCCAAACTCTCTTATTCAATAACTTATATCATTGCAGTAAATGGTCTGTATGGATAATATTTCGTGATATTTTCACGACTAAGGGAATCCTTAGCAGAAGCATGTTAGATCCATGTCTACAATATTTGCAAGGAAATATCTTTATTTACGGGGCTGCTAACCAAAATAGATGATTTTAGAGCCCCAATGGCCGCGTAAAGCGGAATATATACTACTCTGATAAAAAAGTTTCGACACTTTGCTCATAAGTTAAAAAAACTTTATTATTCTACCAAATTCAAATTGTCCCCTTCAAAGTAGTCCCCGTTGGCCGCGATGCACTTCAGTCACCTTTTTTTCCAGTCGGCAGAACACCTCTGGTAGTCTGTTTTCGGGATCGCCTTCATGGCCTTCTTCGATTCCACTTTGATCTCTTCTATGCTCTGAAATTTCCAAAAAGGGAGAAGTCGCAGGGGGCCAAATCGGGACTGTAGGGGGGGGGGGGGGGGGGGGTTGGGGAACACAGAGGTTGAGTGGTCCTGCAGGAACTTCGAGATTTTGAGGGCTGAGTGCGCCGGCGCGTTATCGTGGTGGAGGATCCACGACTTGCTCCTCCACAGCTCCGGCCGTTTCTGCCTGATCGCTTCCCTCAATCGCCTCAAAACTCCCAGGTAGGAGTCAGCAGTTATTGTAGAGCCTTGTTGTTGAAATTCATGACGAACGATGCCCTGGTAGTCGAAGAACACCGTCAACATGACCTTGATTTGCTGGGAGCCTTTCTCGCTTTCTTTGGTCTCGGCTCATTTTTGAAGCACTACTCCGATGCCTGTTGGGTAGTTTCCGAATCAAAGCCGTAAATCCATGTTTCGTCTCCAGTAATGACCCTCTTCAGCAATTCGGGGTCGTCGGTTGTCGCTTCGAGATTGAGACTGGCCGTTTCTTTCCGGGCGTTCTTTTGATCAAAAGTCAAATCTTTGGGAACGAGAACGGCGTTGAGTCTTCTCACTCCCAAAATGTCCTTCATTATCGATTGAGTCGACCCGAATGATATCCCTTTCTTCGGCGACCTCCCTGACAGTTATTCGTCGGTCTTCACGCACCAGTTCCAACATCTTGTCCACTTTTTCAGGCGTGGTTGATGTGGACGGTCTCCCAGAACGCTCGTTGTCGGCGGTCTCTTCATGACCCTCCTTGAAGCGCTTGTACCACTCGAAAACTCGTCTTCGGCTCATGACGGCATCCCCGTAGGCTGTTTGCAACATCCAAAAAATTTCGGCACTCTTGAATCCGTTTTTCACACAGAACTTGATGATGCAAATTCGTTGATCCTCCATTTCGGTGACTAACGAAATCGAAGCACGGGCAAAATGGCTTCACTTCGAACAGCCGCTGCTCGCGCTGTTGTGGCGCGTGATTTTTGAAAATTGGCAGGTCTCCAAGCCAAGGGCGACGCTTGCGTTTGCCAAAAACAAGGAGAAAATATATTGAGCTTTCAGGATTTTATGAGCAAAGTGTCGAAACTTTTTGATCAGAGTAGTAAAACCACTATGACCAGGCTGGGGAGGCTAGGGACAGGATCTCCGTCGGGAAGAGGCAGTTTAGGCTGGATTGGGTCCGCGGAGGTCAGGAGGCAGGAAGAGAGGACTAGAACTTTGCTCGTATAAGATACAAGATAAGCAATGAGGGAAGTTTCAAGAATAGCAAAATATTAATAATATAAATAAATAATTCGAAAAAGAAATAATAAACAATATTAGGTAAAGGGTTTCTTTTAATTTTCGCAAGTTTTCGAGCAAAATATCTGTTCTTCAACGGGCATATACTTCTATATACAATATCAAGTTGAACTTTGTACAGTAATAATTGTATTGTACATAGAAGTATATGCCCGTTGAAGAACAGAAATTTTGCTCGAAAACTTGCGAAAATCACAATTATAGAAACTCCGCCTTTGCCAGTCCCAAGCCCGGATGAAAAAGGAGGAGGGGGAGCAGTAACAAGCTCACTAAAAAACCTGGGCTCAGCTGGCCCGGCTGATAGTACCCTGTAAGGGCTCCTAATCCAGGGATACAGGATGAACAACGTTTGTACTCCATGTTAGGAGCAGCTGCACATGGCGTCTGTTCTTCATGTCAGAGGCGGCCATTTCGTTTGGAGCTAAGTCGGCCTGCCACTGAGTAGTGCTCCCAGTCTTAATGACAAAGGCAGACGCATTCTACTTCACCCAGTCATGGTGGTTGTCAACAGACACCATCAAAAGTCTAAAGCTTTACAAGCTTGAAACCCAATATGATTGAGTGGAGATAAGAAAGAAGAAGAAGAAGACAATTAAAAGAAAACCTTTACCTTAATATTATTTATTCTTTCTTTTTCGAATAATTTCTAGGTAACTGTTACTCACATAAAACTAAATTAATTATCTGTACATAATATATAATAAATACTTTGCTACATAGCTCCTTCTCTATGGGGGTTGTGACCCACAGCTTCCAAACATTGTAGATACTGACATGGATCTAACGTGCTTCTGCCAAGGATTCCTTTAGTCTTGAAACTTTGTTCCTAGTAGCTTCGCATCTTTTCTCTTGCTGCGTGAAGAGCGGCTTCGTATCGTCAATAGGGACATCGTCTTCTTGTAGGGAAGCCTTGACACGGCGGTGGAATCCTGGAGCCAGTCTTGGACAATATAAATCACAGCACCTATGGCCTCAAGGTCTTCTCGGCGATCCTCAGTTTGTATTCCCTAATATACCCAGCACACACACATCTCCACCAATATTATAAACTATGAGATATGTGATAATTTGACAATTGAAATACATTTTATTGACTTCTTGTCAATAATTTACATTGAAAATGGAAATTAAACTAAAATATAGATGATCATGCGGGGGATGTTTCCCGGCGAGTGAGCCTTCTTTCCCAGGCGTTGAGCGGGTCCTCTGCTCCTCCGGTCAGCCCAACCTGTACAAAGTACCGGTAGATGATGGATTTGGCCTAGGCCAGGTCGTCATTTCGAGGCCAGACCCGAAAATTCAGGCCCGCAGGTCAGGGGGTCGCCCGAGGACACTGAAGGCTTCGATGATGAGGGGCCTGAGATTTGTGGATGGATAGTACTCGGTCAAATGTTCTTTTTGAATCCTTTTATACTCTAAGTGGTCTACAGTAAAATACGAAATTAAAGAATATTATAATGATGTATATCGGGAACATTGGCTTGCGTTGTCATTCTGTACAAAAAGAGCTCAGGCTGCTCAAGGTGTTGAGTGACGCTCTTGGGCGAAATGGACGCTGGCTTGGTATGGCCAGAATACATAACTACCAATCCTGTAGTTCTGATTGACCCATGTAAGATCTAAACACCATTATATACTCGCTATTCTTTAAAGAAATATCGGGAGGGTCAAACAGGTAGCAAACAACCAAATACCATTGTCTGATCAACATTTTTTTTTATTATCCCTAGTACACGTGGTACAGGCCATTATAATCATGGTGGGTAGAGGTAGGCGACTGTTTTTACTGTAAGTACATCACATGTCTACACATGTGAAAATAAATTCGAATTTACACTTTAAAATGTGCAAAAGTTACGTTTGGTTACTTGCACTCGCTGGTGGGTTTGGATTTTTGCAAGAATCGGGGGCCATTGGAGCATTTTTTTTTTTTTAATTAACAAAAAGTTCCCAATGCGGGATTCGATCCCGGGTTGTAGTGGTCGAATTAACATTATAAATAGTTATAGAATCCAATGGTGACTTCTACAAGAGACTCCTGGGAATCTGCAAGTAAATCTGCTCCCACATGGCGTACATCCATGTGCGCGCGGGCTGACCGCTCACGTGACGGGGGTTGAGCCGTGTTACTTTATGAAGGAGCACTCGGAGAAAATACCTTTCATCCTGGAGACAAATGACAAATAAATACATTTATTATTTATGAAAACTTTGGAATTACCTTGGAGTAGAAGATTATCGCAAACAAGAACTCCCCCTGGCCGATAGTTCCCGAGCTAAGCCCCTCTGACTATCGCGATGTCCTCGAAGCTGCTCCTGTTCTACCTGGCTACAGCCGTCCTGGCCGCCGTCGTCTTGTTCGCCGTCGGCCTCGCCGTGAAGATCCACACGATGGTCCTCCGTCGCCGCCGCCCGGACCTGGAGTCCGGACTCCGCTCCTGCCGCCACCGGTAAACTGCCCCCGGCCTTCGCCGCTCCTCCGTTATATAGGAGAAGAAATACTGCAAAATGCTGCGGCCTCAACCTATTGACATAGATGTTGTGATATTGTGTGGAATAAATATGGTAGTGTATTGAATTATGCCACTTTGATAAAAGCCCTAATTATATTTCGACTGATATATGACAACAAAAAGGTATCTTTCTGCTGGTTTATTTGTATAACTGGCTACACAGTATGTTAGTTATTCTATATATACAAAGCGTGGCCAACAGCCTGGGTTTCACTTTGCACCAACTCCACTTGAACCAACATCAGCAGGCGCGACCTGCGCGCTTCTTGTGGAGTGTGAGCCGGGTCTCGTGGCTTGCCCAGTCTCAGATGGTGGTGTCGGTCAGCTGTACATCGTGGACCAGCTTCGGCTCGTCTACCTGAAGTGGGTCCAGTCATCACTGCACAGCGCTGCCAAACCACTCTTGGCTGGTTGGCAACCGGGCTTAGCTGACATCGCTGGCTCCTACGTCTGGTTCTCACCGAGGAGAAGACTTCTAAGCCTCTGGGAAGCCACGTCCAGCGTCCTTTAGCTGAACCACCGGGTTCTTCACCCCGTCAAACTGGGGTCTCTGCGCTTTCGAGGCGACAACAGGTTCCTGGGGTCTTCTACCAGCGAATCCTGCAGGAAAAGGCTCCAGCTATTAGATGGTGTAGGAGGCAGAGATCATTGTCCTTCGGAGCTCAACAACGCCCATTACGAGCTTAACTAGCTAGAGAGGTCGCCGGGTACTAGACTCGGTATGGCTGCGTCTTATTGGAGATCTGGGTGCGCGGTGGACCCCTACCGTGGATGTGCCTTCTCCATCCCCTGGGCTGACCTGCGTCGCAATTGCTTCTCATTCTCAGAGCACGACGCAGGCATCGCCCTACGGCTGGTCCTCAACGCCATACCCCATCCTGACAATCCTGCCTCAAGTTGTGCCACCTATGGTCCACCCGACGGGTCGCTGACCCACAAACATTGGAGTTTCAGAGCTGTGAAACCCCTGCCGGAGCAGGTATTCGTCTCCATGCCCCTGGATCTGCAGGCCTGGCCCTTCGGCGTCGGCCTCCATCCCGAGGCAATGAAGTTGACCAGCGTGGCGAAGGCTACCATCTACAAGTACCATCTTGGTCTTGAGTTGGGTAACGCAAACCATCACATCGACCTGCCCACTCTGTGGGAGAGAACTCTTTCGGTTAATTGTTGACAGAGTCTTTCCCACAGTGGATACCACTAATGATATGACATTGTATATATTTTATATATGTGAATATTTATCAATTATTCTTGTATATTTACATCTATATATTTGAAAAATAATAGAAAAATGGTCTGGTGTTGATATTAAAAATAAAGAAGGCATGTCCTGACCACGAGCACCTGTGCTTTTTAGATGGCAGAGGGCCATCTAGTGGAACAGAAATCAACTAAACGTTGATTTAGCCTGTTCCTTGATATTTGGCCAATCAATTTCCTTGATAAATCCTTTAATTTTTCTATTATTTTTTTTTCACATGTAGTTTGTCCTTAAATTACCCATTTCTTGGTTTTTGACAATGTGGAACCCAGGTTGTATCACCAGTGGTGGCTACAGTCAGGGTATCTCATTTGAAGTGAGACACTTCCTTGTTATCAAAGATTATTTCTCAGCTTTACAACATTTTTCTGTTGCTGGGTGTGAGTGAGCCCCAGTCTTCTGAACCACACTCACGGACAAAACTTAAGAAAGTGGAAAATCTTTGATGTTGTCTATTTTTTTAAAGAAGACAGAAGCAATTTTGTCCACACTTGGTTATTCTATATACAGTTACGAGCGTCATCAATTCTTTTTCATCTCTGTCACCGTTTGCTTTTTTTTTTTTGGAATGGCGCTCTCCTATTGGTTGGCTACGATCACGCCACCTTTGCCCCCCCCCCCCCACTCGCTTTGTTGTTTTTGTAACTATTGTGTTGGAGCGGGTCGCTCCTTAAATAAATGCATATATTAGTTAATAACCAAATGGAATCCTCTCTTTCTTTTTGCCAGTAAGAGACGCCTACGGAAGCCAACAGTACATAGACAGATAAAGCACATAGGCTATAGGTATTAACTAACATATGCATTTATTTAAGGCGCCAATTTATAATTGTAACAAATAGTATTTGAATCAAAACATTCAATCGGGTAAAACACGGGCGTTGCCCGGGTCATTCGGCTAGTCTCTTATGTCTTCGATAAAGTTCTCTGTGTATCAAATATCTTTCATAGTTATTGTCTGAATCCCAGATATACAAGGTGTGTCCAATAAATAATGAGACTGGTCAAAAATAAAGAAAAAATAGAATGATTAAAAAAAAATTATTAGTATTTTTCAAAATAGTCCCCTCCCGCATCTATACATAATTTCCATCTCTTCTCCCATGATTTAAAACATTTAGAAAAGGCATCTTTCGGGATGTTCTTCAAGAACTTTTTCGAATCCGCTATGATGGACTCTCTAGTGTCAAATCTCCTTCCTTTTAGAGCCATTTTGAGTTTTGGAAAGAGAAAAAAATCATTTGGAGCTAGGTCTGGAGAATAGTGAGGTTGTTGAAGTATTTGGATGAGGTGTTTAGCCAAATAAGTCAGTACAGATGTAGCGGTGTGTGGTGGTGCATTATCATGATGGATAATCCAATTTTTGGAACTCCACATTTCACTTCTTTTCACGTACACGTCTCATAATGTTTAAATAAGACTCCTTATTGATTGTTTGACCTCCTCTAGATATTCATAATCCACAATTCCCTTTATGTCAAAGAACGTGACCAATAAGACTTTGTTTTTTGACTTGCAAAGTCGGGATTTCTTCGTTCTTGGTTCATCTTTTCCTTTCCACTCCATGGATTAGCGTTTTGTGCCCGTAAACCCATGTCTTGTCTCCAGTTATTACTTTTTCCTTCCAATTAGGGTTTTCTTCCACCATTTCAAGCATTTTTTTGGCAACTTCAACGCGGTTCTCCTTTTTGTTGGATTGTGAGCATTTTAGGGACAAATTTTGAAGGTGTCTTCTTTAACTGCAAGTCTTCTTTAATTATCGATCCAACTAATGATTTTGATATCCCCGTTTCTTCCTCAATGTCCCGTAACTCTATTCGTGGATTTTCTTTTATCAAATTTGAAATTTGGCTCACCTTTTCAGGCTTCCTGTGCAGAATTGGACGTCCAACACGCTTCTCATCTTTCACCAATTCCATTCCATTTTTAAATCGTGAAAACCATCTAAATGTGGTGGGCTTATTTTCATTTCCAAATGCCAATTTCAACAAATCTAAAGTTTCTGAAGCCGATTTCCCAATTTTGTAGCAAAATTTAATACAAATTCGTTGTTCGAATTTTCTATCCATTACAAATTAGCTGTTATGCAAGGCGTTCTTTTTACAAGATTACAATTTATCGACTGCGCGCGGCGCAATCACGTGATGTGATATACCGCAGTGTAGCTGAAGCTTTCTATTTAAAAAAAAATATATATCATTTCATTTTTTCTTTGTTTTTGACCGGTCTCATTATTTATTGGACTCACCTTGTACATGCTAAAAGGTACAACTTCCTTAAGTTTTGTCTATGAGTGTATATAATGTATTGTAATATGTCTTTGTGATTATAGCAGGTGTTAAGGCTTCGTTCCTTTAAACACACAAAACATCTTCTTCTTCTTTCTTATCTCCACTCAATCATATTAGGGTATCAAGCTTTGACAACCATCATGACTGGGTGAAGTATAATGTGTCTGCCTTTGTCATGAAGACTGGGAGCACTACTCAGTGGCAGGCCGACTTAGCTCCAAAATAAATGGCCGCCTCTGACATGAGGAACAGATGCCATGTCAGCCGCTCCTAACATGGAGTACGAACGCTGCTCATCCTGTATCCCTGGATTAGGAGTCCTTACAGGGTACTATCAGCCGGGCCAGCTGAGCCCAGGTTTTTTATTGAGCTTGTTACTGCTCCCCCTCCTCCTTTTTCATCCGGGCTTGGGACCAGCAAAGGCGGAGTTTAAACATCTGATCTCATGGAATGGGGTGTAGGGGTGCAGCTTTCGTTGGCACCATGATCCAGGCACACTTTGGTGAAAGTATGACTTTGCCTGTAGTTTGAGGCCGTTCCTAACATGGAAGCCTTTGCTGCCGACTCTAACATGAGTACAGACACAGCTCCTCCGTATCCCAGGAGTGGAACCCTTACTGAGGTCTATCAACTGGGTCAGTTGAACTCAGGATTTTTAAAGAGGTCTTTCTCCTCTTTCTAACAATGCTGCTGTTGGTGTGCTAATTTGTCAGTTATTCTGCTTGTTAACATATTATTGACTGTATTGACTCATCCATTGATGGGCTCTACACATTCCCAGCAGACACCATCAACAAGCTCTACAAGCTTGATACTCTGATATGATTGAGTGGAGATAAGAAAGAAGAAGACACATTCCCAGCCGACACCATCAACAAGCTCTACAAGCTTGATACTCTGATATGATTGAGTGGAGATAAGAAAGAAAAAGACACATCCCCAGCAGACACCATCTACAAGCTTGATACCCTAATATGATTGAGTGAAGATAAGAAAGAAGAAGATTCTGCTTGTTTCACAGCTGGCCTTCATATCTGAAGATCATTCCCCTATGAAACTTCATAGAAAAGAAACTTATGTGGTGTAACTTTAAGTATTGTTTATAATCACCCGCCGCAATCCTTTATAATGTATTATAAGTTACTTTAAATATTATTTACGATCGGAGGAATACGTCCAGGGTAGCCTAGTGGACATGGCACCTGCCCGGTAAGCAGAAGGTTGTGGGTTCGATTCCCGCTCCTGGACACTTTTATTTTTCCGATCGCCATTACTCTTCATATTTTCACCCTCTCATACTTCATTCAAAAAAGTTAGAAATAGTAAATATTTCTCTTTGAAATAAATATTGATTTTTCATAGAAAAGAAACTTATGCGGTGTAACTTTAAGTATTGTTTATTCCCCTATTTGTCACTCGGGAACACACTCTGTAGCAGTCAGCTCTGTACAGAGGGAATAAAAAACAACAACAACAAATCTTTAAAAATAAATTTTTATTTGAATCCATTTAAATAATGACAAAAAAATAATAAAAGCTTTTTTTTTTTTAATTCTTTAAATAACATATTAGGATATAATAGAGAACAATTTGATATTCTTTAATAAAAATATTTAATATCTAAAAATAATTTATTCCAAATATTCTTTTTTACACATATATATTACTTGATACTTTTTCCATCTCTCTCAATCATGATTGAAAAAAACATTAAAGAAAAAAAAAATTTCAATGAGAGTTTATATAAATTAATTTTAATAATAAAAGATGATAAATCATGATAAAGGTACAATTTGAGATAAGTAACAAGACCACATACAGCTAGATGTCTTTGTGTAATGAAGATGATGGTAACAACATTGTCACTGAAATGTCACAAGTTTTATCTATTTGTTGAAGATGGTCTTGTTACCTTTAAGATGAAAACATGATTTAAATTGGAAAAAAAAAATACAGTAAAACCCTGCTATAACGAATCTGTATTTCTACTGTCCATAAAGCTTATGTTTATAGTTAATATAAAATACCCATTCCAAGAGTCTAGCTTCAGAATGGGTATAAAAGGAAAACAGCAGAATTCAATATAACAGCGGTATGATAGATTAAACTGGTTAAACCGCTGAGAGGGTTCACCACTGATGAGCCAGGTCCTCCCATTATTATATTATTACAGTAAAGGCAATAGAAAATTGATTTATTTTTAAAATAATCATACACATAAAAAAATAGTTAAAATTTTTCATAACAAATCCTAATAGAATTGAAGCCATGGCTTGTTTGGTAATAACAATTCACTTTATTATTTAAAAAAAAATGGGGATTTTATTTCAGGTTCACTATAGGATTTTCTTAATGTAGCTTGACACCTACAGCTACAGAATACATTTTGGCTTGTATTAGATGCACTAAACAGGACCTTTGGGAGAGGCTTATCATAAAACAGCTCGAGGAGCATTAACTCATGGAATTTATATAATCTTTACAAAAGAGGATAAGAAACAACAATGATAGATGATCAAGCACAATTTCCATTATAGATTAGAACTACAAGAAAATAAGACCTAATCCAAACATTATTAATTTATTTGGATTAGGTCTTATATTCTTGTAACAAAATAACAGATTAAACGTATATTCGTTTGACGGGAAGGAGTAAATCCAAAAATTAAGTTTTCCTAAGAATTAAGATGTCTTGGGACCACAGAAAGAACAATTATTAAAGAAATCCCATCATTATTAAGGTACATACAGAGGGTGTTCAAGGTTCGGATGTTAAAAAAACAATTTTGAAATACTGTAGTTTGTAACAAAGGGAAGGAATAAGAAACAATATCATATTAGCTATATCCTAGGTTAGTTTTTAGCGAGGTTTTACTGTATTATATAAATGGAGCAGAGATTGACCTAAGTACAATTACAGGGATGGAGAAAAGGTAAAAAAAAAACACCAAAAACAATAAAAGAGTATGGCACGGGAAGTATGTGGCAGCATTGGGGATATGGGAAGTGTGTTGGTTTCACAGTGGCTTCAGCAGACATAGCACCAAGGGGTAACCCACACATAGATATATATATATATATACAGTTAAACCTGTCTATAGCACCCCCTCTAAATAGCGCCTTCCTCTCTATAGCGCCAGATTTTAAATATGTAGTACGATGCGATTTACATTAAAAGTGACCTGTCTATAGTACCCCTTCTCTATAGCACCCTATTTTGGTGAGTCCCAAGAGGGGGCGCTATAGACAGGTTTAACTGTATATGGTACAGTAGAACTACCTCTCTGTAAAGAACAACACCTAATTGCAGAGTCAAATTGTCCTTTAGGGAGAGGTGTCTTCTTACCAGAGAGTTACTAAATAGTAAAAATGGCAATTTTGCTAATGAAAACTGTCCTTTGTGGAGAGGTGTCTGCTAGTGGGGTGTCCACTAAAGGGAGGTTCTGCTGTATATATATATAAACAAATATTTTTACTCATCCATTTTTTTTCTTTATACAAAACAAAACAAATAAAAAAATTAATGCATTAATTGGGTTTACTGAAACAAACAAAGATTTTTCACTTGATTGTATATGCACTTAAAATATTGATCTTACAAATCACCACATAAAACCAACAAGTTTTTGTATATTGGAACCATCCTTTGCTTTCCTATAGTATCTCAACTTTGGAAGAGGCCGCTGTTTTATCATCAAACAGCTTGGGGAGAATGAACTCATGGAATTTGTGTAATCTTTGTATAAGGAGGGATAAAAAACAACATAGAATCTCAATATAGAGTTTGGGGGAAAACAATAATAAAAATATATTTCAATGAAAAAAGAAGGTGTATAAATAATTAAAGACATAATTTTATAATCTCCAATTCAAAAACAGTAAAATATATAAAAATTAATACAGTAGAAGCTCCAAGTGTAAGGACACACATATCTCTACCAAACAGCAAGTTTTCATCTCAAAATTTTTCCAGTAAAAGGACACCTCTCTCTAAAGGACACACTGGCTCTACAACTAGGTGTTGTCCTTTACAGAGAGGTAGTTCTACTGTAAGAGGATACCTCTCTTTAAAGGACACTTTGACTCTGCACAATTAGATGTTGTCCTTTACAGAGAGGTAGTTCTACTGTATTAAAAAAAAACAAAAAACTACCATCAAAAATGTTTAAACAGTATCATAAAATCTACAAAGTTGGTTTAAAATTTTGAGAAGACTTAGAAAAAACTAGTTATAGAGGGGGGAAAAAAATCAATATATATAAGAAGTTTGTAGAGGTTTGAAATCTTGATAATAAAAAAAAAAACTTGGAAAAAATAAGTACATATACATGTTATATTAAAATATTATTCTTTTTAAAATTATATTTAATAGATCCAAATACTCTGTTTAAATCGACCACCAGAGGTCACGCTTTCTCTATAAATACTCATTGTTGTTGTTCCCCGTTGGTCGGCTCAAACATGTTTGTAATTATGTAAATAATATTTTGTTTTATTTATTCTTAAGCCTTAAAATCAGGTAATACCTTTCTCAATTTATATTTTAAATATTTCATAAGCTAAATTAAAGCAATAATGATCTAAACTATTTTTATTATTCAACCATGACTGCATCACCATAGCTTAATCCTCATGAATCAAGATAATCTCAACAATTCCTAATTCAAGCAGAAAATATCTTTTCTTTATATAAGATACATATATAAATGGAAATTTTGTCGGGAAGATATTGATCTTCAAAGAAAAGAGGTCACCTCTCTCAATAGATGACATCTAGATTTGACAATATAGAAATATGGTATCAAGTGACAGTAAAGTGATATTTAACAAACAAAAAGCAATAACGCGCCATCTATACATATAAAATAAAAGGATTTAAAAGCATGAATCTTTCTTTTATACATAAAGCTTATGTCCATAGTTTTCTTGAAAACCATTTCTGAGATTCCATTCTTCTCAGTGCTGCATATATAAGCAGAATCGTCCAATACAGTATTAGAGCTCTGAGAAGCGGTCTGGTGGATTAAATTGGCGAAATCGCTGGGAGGGTTCACCACTGATGAACCATGCCCTCCCAATATATTTTTCATCGCAGTAAGGGCAGTGGAAGATTGTATTATGTATAAAAGAAACATTCGTGCTTTTAAATACTTTCATTTTATATGATATTTAACATGTCGGTGGATGAGTGGATAACACCCTTGATTCCCGACAGTCATGAACCAGGGATTGAATCCCCTGTTAACATTTTGTTTAATGTATGAATAACCTTCATATATTATTCATTGTTTCAATTATCATGAATTAGGTTGTTCTTGTTGAGCGGTACCTATTAATGTGATTTTGAACCGAAAGTGATATTTATGTACCAAAAGTAACATTTCTCCCTTTATACAGATTGATGTCTTAAGTCTGAATTTACCTAAACTGATGTAGTAGTTCATTCTTTATCAACACTAGTAAAGCTTTTTTACTATGTCTGAGGTCGGTAAACTGACGGCTCGTGAGCCACATACAGCTGTTTGGATGTAAAGCTGCGGTTCTTTATATAGTTCCATATGTAAATATTATTTATGTGAGTACTATTTATTGTTGGCAAGAAATTATTGTGGCTCTTTAAAAACTTGTAACTTGTCTTGATAACAAGATATACTCTTTTTGTGTTGTTTTTCTTGCTTCCCTCTTTCTCTTTCTTCTGTTTATATCGTTGTTTCCTTTGTCTCACTGCTTTGTTCTTATGCATACCTCTGGTGAATCCTGTATAGGGTCAGTGACCCTGAATAAAGGCTTTTTGTTGTTGTTGATAACAAGAGATTTCACAAGACTTATCTTATAACATTGAAAAAATCATTACAAGATTGTACAGGATTTTTTTTAAAATGTCTACAAGAGAAAAAAAAAACACAATGGCAGATTGGTGATAAGAGCTGATTGTTTATACAAATATATGAAGATAAAAAAAAAAGATAAAAAAAATCATACAACATTCTTATAATAGTGTCTTTTCATTTATTTACTTTTTTTAAAGAAATTTGATAAAACTTTTTTTTCAACACAAAAATAACATCATGATCTCTTTTAAAAAAAAAATTACAAGATTCTTAATAGTGTCTTTTCATTTATTTACTTTTTTTTTTTAGGAAATTGATAAAACTTTTTTTCGACACAAAAAAATAAAAAAATAACATCATGATCTCTCTTTTTAAAAAAAAATTAATAAAATAATAATAAAAAAAACATAATACTTTTTTTGTAAAAAAAAAAAAAAAAAATCAATAATAAAAAAAGGGTAAAAAAAAAAGGTAAAATAGGGGTGATGGTGTGATGTGATAGCTGGAAGCTTGGCTGGTGAACAGGATGAAATAATGGTATGTGTCAAATCCCAACTGTGGGTTGCTTTTTTTGGAGAAATTCTGTGAGGAAGAAAGAGAAAGCTAGTTTCCAACTAGAGCCATCATACCTTGGAAGATCCTGCTACAGTCTCAATATCAAAGAGGGAAAAGAGAGATTGAGAGGCCTTCAATAACTAGCAGACAAAATAGATAACAAGAAACACTGACATTAACCAGTCTAATCTTTTTTATAAAATTATTAACCCTAGTACATGTGGTACAGGTTATGATAATCTTTTTTTTTTGCTTATCCTTAGTAAACGTGGTATATACAGGCCATGTTAATCATTTTGGGTAGAGGTAGGCGACTGCTGGAAGTGCACCACATGTCTACACATGTGAAAAACAGATGATAATCATGGTCTGATCTTTGTTTTTTTTTAACCAACTGAATGGAATATAATTTCAGCATAAGCTACTTTGTTCCTTGAAAAAGGCCACAGGTTCTTTTGAGCGCTTCAATATAAAGGATACAATACTGCCATATTCCATCTACCATCTACCAATTCTGTATGATGCTCCTCCTGTCTCAGAAAGGTCTATGTGGAATTATGTAAATTAAGAAAAAATATATGTAACTCAATGTAACATTGAACCAAGATGTTTATATTAACCCTGAAGGATCATTTCCTAAGAAGCGTAAACTCCATGTGAAACTATGCAAATTAAGAAAAAAAGATATGTAACTAGGGTACCATTCACCCACCAAACGAGGAAAAGTAGGAACTAAGTAAAGAGGAACTTCCAGAAAGAAAATGAATATATTCAGTAGGATCTGCTACAAAAAGGACTAGAGAGGGAAGAAAGAATCAACACTCAGTATTAAAAAACAAAAAAACCTACGAATTCTCTTTATTAACCCAAGCAAACCTTTTCCCCCATCAAATAATGCTTACAAATAGGAGGATACAGCTATAAGTTGCTGTGTATGACTAGAAAAATAAATAAAAATAACTAAAGGGAGGAAAAATTAAATAAATCTTTAAAAAATATAAGGGGGATATATTTATATAGATATTTCTATCTGCACATATATAAAAGCTTCATTGAGGGAAAACAAGAATAAAATTCAATATGAGACCAAGCCACAATCAACAGAAGAATAACAATGGCACCTCCAGGAAAGATTAAGTTACCATCAGGGATGGAAGAAGATTTGTGTATTGCCCCATGTAACAAGTCACAGGTTTTAGAGAATGGTTTCTAAGAGTTGTCCTAAAGAATAGAGAAAGCTCAGGAGGCCTGTGTGTTTCTCAAGGAACAAGTTGCTCATGATTTCTTATTCTAAAGATAAGAAAAGTGAGGTAGAACCTCCATGAAAGGACACTCACGTTAGAGGACACCTCTTCCTAAAGGACACTTTTGCTTTGCAATTAGGTGTTGTCCTTTACAGGGAGGTTCTACTGTATCAAATATTGTATATAAGCTGAAATTTATCTAACAATGGGATTGTAAAGTGTGTTTTGTTGATTTCCATCAATTAGGTTATCCGTTTCAACTCTCTCAATTGAAGGCAGTTTGTATAACTCTCTTATAGCTTAAAATCTTCATTTCACAGATTGATACGAGAAGTTTAAAAATGGCAACTCTAGAAAGAGGAGGTAAGTTTCAACCAACCCACAGTTAGAGAAGTAGCAAGGTCAATGTCACCATGGACAAGCTGTAGGGATTGCCAGAAGTCAAATGGAACAACTACAGGGAGACAGGGAAGGATGTAAACAGTAGAAATACATTCAGTAGAAGATCCTGTCACCAGCCAAGCCCCAGTAAAGGTGGAGGACTAGAGACTGCTCTCACTAAGAGACCCCAGGTTGTTGCGAGCCTGCAGCCTCTCCAGCCGGAACCTCTCATAATGATGGAGTCGGGTGACCTCCACCAGATGGCAGGTGTGTGTCCGCACCAGGAGGTCTCGCAGATCTGGAAACTCGCAGTGGGCCTTGTTCTCCACTTCTACTAGTCCCCACTGGGTCTTTCGGCCAATCACTTGACGGCCATCTTCAGCCTGGTGCTGAGCCTGGCTGCCCACTATGGCGAAGGGGAGTTTCTCCTACACCACCATCACACATGTCACAATGGTCCCCAAGTATACACACATGGCCGTGGGACCTTGGCTGTTTATACATGCTACCCACATGTTCCAGACACTCTGGTGGGATTGACTTCATATAAGGAAACAGAAGTCACTAAAGCAACTTATGATTTTTAACAATTTGAATTTGGAACCCAGGTTTCACCACCATTGGAATAAATCAGTGGGTTTATGGGTGTTTATACATGCTACCCACAATGTTGGGGTTGGTTTTATACAAGGAATCAGGGGTCACTAAAGCAACTTATTATTTTTGACAATAACGTTCAATGTGAATTTGGAACCCAGGTTTCACCACCATGGGGATACATCTGAGGTAGGGGGTTTTGTAGCTGTTTATACATGCTACCCACACACACAAAGTTGCATGTGGGGTTGGTTTTATACAAGGAATCAGGGGTCACTAAAGCAATTTAATATTTTTGACAATAAGGTTCAAAGTGGATATGGTACCAAGGTTACACCACCATGGGAATATATCAGAGAGGATGAGATTTGCAGCTGTTTAGATATGCTACCCACAAAGTTGCAGGTGGGGTTGGATTTATACAAGGAATCAGGGGTCACTAAAGCAATTTAATATTTTTGACAATATGGTTCAATGTGAATTTGGAACCCAGGTTTCACCACCATGGGAATAAATCTGAGGTAGGGGGTTTTGTAACGGCTTAGATAAGCTACCCACACACACAAAGTTGCAGGTGGGGTTGGTTTTATACAAAGAATCAGGGGTCACTAAAGCAATTTAATATTTTTGACAATATGGTTCAAAGTGGTACCATAGTACCAAGGTTACACCACCATGGGAATAAATCAGAGAGGAGGATTTGTAGCTGTTTATATATTCTATCCACAAAGTTGCAGGTGGGGTTGGATTTATGCAAGGAATGACAAAATCAATTTTTTATTTTTGACAATGTGAAACCCAGGTTGTATCACCAGTGGTGGCTGCTGTCATGACATGTTATTTGAAGTGAGACATTTCCTTGTTATCAAAGACATGGTATGATGTACTAGAGCGCCATCTGTTATCAAATTATAAAACTATTTTAGTGGCGTATTATTCTTTTTAAAATAAAACAATTTCTACTGTCCTTACTGCGATGAAAAAATTAAAGGGAGGGCCTGGCTCATCAGTGGTGAACCCTCCCAGCGGTTTCGCCAGTTTAATCTACCACTTGGTAGATTAAACTGGCGAAACCGCTGGGAGGGTTCACCACTGATGAGCCAGGCCCTCCCTTTAATTTTTTCATCGCAGTAAGGACAGTAGAAATTGTTTTATTTTAAAAAGAATAATACGCCACTAAAATAGTTTTATAATTTAAAGACATGGTAATAAAACCAAATCCAAATAAATTGTTTAGATCCATTGAAGTCTATAAAAATGATAAGCCACAATTTGTATTATAGATTATAAACACAATAATAATATTTATTTGTAATTGGTCTTATTACCTTGTGTTTATAATCTACTAGCGGACGTACCCGGCTTCGCCCGAGGTTTTACCCGAGTAAAGGTTTGTCTAACGAACATTTGTTAAAACAATTCTCTATAAACTTATAAAAAAAAAAGATATATTTTGATAATTTGAAACTCGTATATTTGAATCTCTCGATAAAGTGATCATTTTATCCCGGTCCCTGTGTGCCGTGTCATTCTGAATTTTGTCTTTCATAATTTTCTACATTACAAAATCATCGTTTTATCTAGTGAACATATTTTCCCGGTCCCTTGAAAAATACTCGATAAGTTGAATAAAATCATGGTCGTGAATCTCTCGATAGAGTGATTATTTTTTCCCGGTCCCTGTGTGCCGTGTCATCCTGAATTTTGTCTTTCCTAATTTTCTACATTACAAAATCATCGTTTTAGCTAGTGAACATTTCTTCCCGGTCCCTTGAAAAATACTCAAATTATGTTAAACGATTATCGCATTTATATTTATGCGAATTTTATATTTAAACGATACTCATTATTTCTTTTGATTTTTATATATCATATATATCGTTTTGCACAATTATTTAATCTTTTTAAATTTAATTCATTGAATAGAAATTTAATTTTTAGTATCGCATTTATTTTTATTCGAATTTTATATTTAAACGATACTCATTATTTCTTTTGATTTTTATATATCATATATATCGTCTTGCACAATTATTTAAACTTTTTAAAATAAAGTACAATACTTAAAATAAAATGTTTCTTATACAATCTAAAATTAGAATATAAACTTTTAAATCGGTATATATATGTTCTATAATTATGTAAATCCAAAAAATGATTTGTTAAAATTGAAGGTGCAGTCGTTTTGAATTTAATTAAAAAAGAGAAAATCAGTCTCAAGTAGTTTATTTTGAACTCTTTGAGCAAAAGTATATATTTTAAATTAAGTAAATATAGAATTTTAACAATTAATTCTATATCACCATTTACATACCTATATAAAATAAAATCTAACTTACCTAACCAACACTAAAAAAAAACAAAACAATCTATTTATATTTAAGGTGGCGCCATCTAGTGGCCAAGAACAACAGAGTTATTTTAAACAGATTAATAAAATAAAATAATATTTACATGCATTTATCTCTATTATATTTCTATTAATTTTTTAAAAATTATATAACATATATATATACCGTATATATATATATACGGTATATAATATAGTATTTAAATATATATAATTAAATATATATATATAATTATTTAAACTTTTAAATCGGTAACCTCAAGGAGATAGCACTAATATTTGAATTAGTTTTACTTAATATATTAGCCCTGAAAGACCCAAGGTCATCAGGTGTGGACCAAAACTTAAGCCTATCTCGGTCTCAATGGTGGCGCTGCTTGCGAGTTAAAGCTACAAATCTGTAAATAGCTCTAAGGATATTAAAGATATTCAAGAAATTATTTTTCGTAAACCTTTCCGGGGATATACCTAATAATATCCAAAAATTTCACAGCGATTGGATGTATGGTTTTTGAATCCATAGAGGATACACACACAGACATTCATTTTTATATATATATAGATAATCCAAATTGTGCCTTATCACCTTGTTATCAAAGATTATTTCTCAGCTTGACAACATTCTCCTGTAGTTGGGTAAGTGAGAACCCCAGTCTCCTGAACACTACACTACACAAAAACTTAAGTGGAAAGTCTTTGATGTCGCCAGTCATCTATTATTTGAAAGAGCCAGAGGTAATTTTGTCCACACTTTGTTATCTCGCGTGTCTTTAATAATTGATTTGAATTTGGGCTTATTACCTTTTTGAAGTACTTTTGTTTGATGA
>CP092880.1:6446734-6491574 GCA_030710605.1 Cordylochernes scorpioides
GATCCTGTAGGAAATTACCGAGTGAAGGATGAGCCCTCAAGTCTGGAATTGCTGCCGTTAATCTTGGCCGCGCACAATCCTGTCGTACTTTATTATCTGGGACATTCCTATGACAGGCTCTCCTCGTTTCTAATCACCGCTGAAACCTGTCTCTGACAACCCCATTTAGAAGAACTCTGGGTATTCACTGCTCCAAGACTACCGCTTGCTAACTCAGGATTCCATGCCACGGGAAAACAACGTATAACACAACGAGGCTGGAATTCAAAAATTGAAAAATTTCGACGATATTTTCAAACACAATAAACCTTTATAAATATAATGCGGCTTATGATTGTAGAACGACATTTGAAAATTATTCCGTATGTGTTTCTTTTGAACGAAAAATAGAAATTTATTTAAAAGAGAAATAACGATTATTTCTAACCTTAGGGATTAAAACAGTTTCATTCAAATTTTATAGTCACTCAATTTGTCACATCACACGGAAAATTCCAGAAATACTTACATTAAAAGATGTAGAACGACATTTGAAAATTATCCCGCATGTGTTTCTTTTGAAATCCCTGTACCCTTTTATTTTTCCGTTTATCATTACTCTTCACAATTCATTCTTTCATACTTCACCCCTGAGGTTAGGAATAAACGTTATTTCACCCCCCTTAAAATAAATTTCGATTTTTCGTTCAAAAGAAACACATGCGGGATAATTTTCAAATGTCATTCTACAACAATAAACCTTTATTAACATGGATTCACATCGTAATCTGCGCAAAATAAAATATAATAATAAAATTGTTGAAGTTATATACCCTAAAGAGTCTAATTCAGTCAATTAGTCTCATGCATGGATTTTATGATAAGTCAAAAGAAAATTTAAAAAGAGTTGAAATACAGTAGCACCTATCAGTAAGGGACATCTAATTGCAGAGGCGAAGTTTCCTTTAGGGAGAGGTGTTTTCTTACCAGAGAGTTGCTAAATAGTAAAAATGGTAATTTTGCAAATGAAAACTGTCCTTTGTAGAGAGGTATCCGCTAGCAGGGTGTCCTCTCATGGAGGTTCTACTGAATAATTTAATACAAGTTTAAACTCTATATAATGAATATTAAATAGACTTGTGTTTTTTTACTTGACTTCTTACTAAACAAAGTATAGCAGTACTATTCTTAAGTATATTCAATCAATTTGGGAAATGTCTTCTTCTTCTTTCTTATCTCAAAGCCATGATAATCATGGTGGGCAGTTAGCGACTGCTTTTACTGTAAGCGCATCACATGTCTACACATGTGAAAAGCAGTTCGACTTTGCACTTACAAATATGCCAGAGCCCCGTTTGGTTACTTGCACTGGTGGGGTTGGACTTTTGAAAGAATCGGGGGCCATTGGAGCATTTTTTTTTTTTAAACAGAAAAAAATGTCCAATGCGGGAATCGAACCTGGGTCGTAGTGGTCGAAAACCAAACGGTTTAACCAGCCTTCCACCGACCCCCCCGGGAAATGTGTATTTTCCTACAATTTATCTTATTACATTCTGTTTGCATTACACTACAAACATTTTAATAACTTACCTTTGTGTGTGTTTGATTCTTTTCACGCCTGGAAATCAGCTCAATCAAAATGTTTAGCACAGATACCGGATCCAACTCGATAATTGGTCGAGGTCAATACCCAATATCCCTATATATAGTCACGACCGTCATCGGCCGCCTCTGTCACGGATGCGCGCGCACAGGGAGGTCACGTGCTCGCCGGCAGCCAATAAAATTAAAAAAAAAAAAAAACTCCTTCGAGCCGGATTTGAACCAGCGACCTAAGGATCACCGTTGTAACATCTACAGTCGGGTAAAACACGGGCGTTGCCCGGGTCATTCGGCTAGTTTGTATATAACTACGATGCTAATTTGTTATTTATTTATTTTGTTCTACCGGGAGAATCCTGTATGGCACGTGTGCCCAATAAAGGCTATTGTTGTTGTTGTTGATTCTTTTCACGTACGATTTTTTTTTAAATTTATATCAATTTAAATTGATTTGTCCCTCTAGGGACACTTGGAATGACATTCATGTATGCTTCCACAGTTGTCTATAGGTATTTATATAATAATTTTAGGCCGTAAAGGATTGTCGTAAGATATTAACAAGGAGAAAAAAAGAAAAAAAAAGAAAAATTGTCATTAATTATTATTAAAAGGGAGAATAGTTTTTAAAGTTTAAGTTGAAGGATATAGGTTGGGAGACAAGAGATAGTGGTTTGTGGATTTAAATTGCGTTAGAGTATTTTAGTTAAATACTTCATCCACAAAAAGTGAAAGAGATCTAATATTGCGCAGAGTGATACACTACAATCCTGGCTATGCTGAAAGGTATGTAATATGCACATGGAATGTCTCAATTCTTCACATTGCGATAGTCATGCTTTCGTTCACATCAAACTAACAGAAAACCTGCTGGTGTACTATCCTATCTAGAGCCGTGAAGTCCTGCTATTCTGAAACATGTGCACATGGAATGTCTCAATTCTTCACATTGCGATAGTCAAGTGAGAGACCTCTTCCATGGAACAGAGACCAATATATTACAATCCCTTCTATGCTGGAAGATCGGTAATGTGCACGTAGAATTTCTTGGCCATTGCGGTAGAGTATTTAAGTGAAACACTTCGTCCTCAGAGAGACAGCTATGTATGATAGCGCAGCGTGATACACTTCAATCCTGACTGTGATGATAGATCTGCAATACTCACAATGGAATGTCTCAATTCTTCACATAGCGATAGTCATGTCTTAGTCCACATTGAACTGACAGACAACCTGCTGGTGTACTATCCTATCTAGAGCTGTGCGATCCTGCTATTCTGAAACATATGCATATGAAATATCTCAATTCTTCACATTGCGATAGTCAAGTGAGAGACCTTTTCCATGGAACAGAGAACAATATATTACAATCCCTTCTATTCTGGAAGATCGGCAATGTACACGTAGAATTCCTTGGCCTTTACATTGCGCTAGGTTATTTAAGTGAAAGACTTTATCCACAGAGAGACAGCTATGTATGATAATGCGGTGTGATTCACTTCAATCCTGACTGTGCTGAAAGGTATGGAATATTCACAATGGAATGTCTCAATTCTTCACATTGCGATAGTCATGTCTTAGTCCACATTGAACTGTCATCAAACCTACTGACGTACTATACCATGCCTCGACCTATTGAAGGACATCGTCCACTCAGAGATGTGGGTGGGTGACAGCGGTGACCCGAGCGTTCTCCCAGGCCGACCCCGAAGGCCGCGGGTGGCTGGACTGTCGACGAGCTGCCAGTTTGGCCCGTGCCTTGCTGGGTCCTGAGCTGGCAGGGCCGGAGTGGGAACGGTTGTTGGGCCGAGCCGAGATTCTGGCTCGCAAGGGTGAGTAGCTACATTGTCTACATGTAGAACGATGTTAAACAAATTTTACCACAAATATTTCTTTTTTAAAACAAAAAAAAAAAAAAACACCATTCACCGATGCATTTAGGAAAGTCTAAGATCATCTGCATTTCTCTTGAGAACCTCCCAAACAATCTTCCTCTATGTTGACTTTGTTTAAACTTTTTAAAGATACTGATTCCAAGAAGATTAATCAAATATTATCTATATAGAAGGAAGTTTAACAAGTTTTACCGCAAATGTTTCTTTTAAACGAAAAATCTAAATTCATTTTAAGGAGAACCTTAGGGAGATGAAGTATGAAAGGATGTATTGTGAATAGTAATGATGAACGGAAAAATAAAAGTGTCCAGGGATGGGAATCGAACCCACAGTGTTCCACTTACCAGACAGATGCCATGTCCACTAGGCTATCCTGGACATACATGTCTTCTTCTTCTTTCTTATCTCCACACTGGGTGAAGTAGTATGCGTCTGCCTTTGTCATTAAGACTGGGAGCACTACTCAGTGGCAGGCCGACTTAGCTCCAAAATAAATGGCCGCCTCTGACATGAGGAACAGACGTGCAGCCGCTCCTAACATGGAGTACAAACACTGCTCATCCTGTATCCCTGGATTAGGAGCCCTTACAGGGTACTATCAGCCGGGCCAGCTGAGTCCAGGTTTTTTAGTGAGCTTGTTACTGCTCCCCCTCCTCCTTTTTCATCCGGGCTTGGGACCAGCAAGGGCGGAGTTGACATAGATGTATATCACTTTAGTGAGAAACATCTACATAACGTCAAGCAACTTCAAAAACAATCAGTCATATCTACAAATAAATATCCAGAGCAAATAGAAATGTACACTAAATCATCACAATTTATTTCTCCTGCGTGCATCAATCGCTTTATGCGAACTTTACATGTCACCAAGTCTTACTGGAACTATCTACAAAGGTTTATGATACGATGTTATATATCATAAAGATAGAGGCTGCCTGGCCGGCATTCATAGCTCTTAAAATTAAAGATACTTCGGCCAGTAAATCTTTTTTATCGTCTCGACGTTTGAAAATTATCCCGCATGAGTTTCTTTTAAACGAAAAATCAAAATTTATTTTAAGGAGAAATAACGATTTTTTCTAACCTGAGGAATGAGGTATGAAAGGATGAATTGTGAAGTGTAATGATAAACGGAAAAATAAAAGTGTCCAGGGATGGGAATTTTATTGTCTCGACGTTTCGACAAAAATCTTTTGTTCTCGTCAGGAGCAAACAAAAATTAAAACATTGGCAAATCGTTAAAATTATTCTATAATTCTATATAAATAATTTTTAACGCCTTGTCAAATGTTTTAATTTTTGTTCGTTTCTGACGAGGAAAAAAGATTTTTGTCGAAACGTCGAGATAATAAAAAAGATTTACTGGACGAAGTATCTTTTATTTAAAGGTTATATATGTTACACGGTTGTTCTATACGGTGTAAGATAAACATGGGATGGATAGAATCCTACACTAACTGGAGCACGCGGGTTTGGTTTTAGTTGGATAAATTAAAGCTTCCTTACTTTTTACATCTACAAAGGTGGGTGGTTGTCCATCTACAAAGCTTACAAGGTTATATATGTTACATGGTTGTTCTATATGGTGTAAGATAAACATGTGATGGATCGAATCCTACACTAACTGGAGACAACACGACGGGTAGCTGGGTTTTGGTTTAAGTTGGATAAAATTAAAGTTTGTAAAACGACATTTTAAAATTATCCCGCATGTGTTTCTTTTCAACGAAAAATCTAAATTTATTTTAAGGAGAAATAATGATTATTTCTAACCTTAGGGATGAGGTATGAAAGGATGAATTGTGAAGAGTAATGATAAACGGAAAAATTCCCATCCCTGGATACTTTTATTTTTCTGTTTATCATTACTCTTCACAATTCATCCTTTCATACCTCATCCCTAAGGTTAGAAATAATCATTATTTCTCCTTAAAATAAATTTAGATTTTTCGTTGAAAAGAAACACATGCGGGATAATTTTCAAATGTCGTTTTATACACTGCGTGACATTGAAAATGGAACACCAAGAAATAGTGGCCAGAAAATTATGCAAATTTCAGGGTAGACGCGCCTAACCGAGTTATGCAAATGATGTAAAATGCGCAGCTCTCGTGCGCACATGGAGTAAGATATAAGGGAAGGAACTTGCAGAAAGGACAGTATTCGTGTCGCTATTTCTTCAAGGAAAATCATTGTAGAAATTTTGTTCTTGTGTCAAAAGACACGTGTAATAACAGAGAATGTCAGGTCATCGTAAACGGAGGCAGTTCAAGCAGACAGACGCTTTTACGAGGGGCATGGTGATCGGACTGAAAAGGGCAGGTTGGTCCATACGTCAAATCGCAGCTGATACACACCTTGGTGCGTCCACGGTGCACCGACTGTAGAGAAGATGGTTGGAACAAGGAAATGTGGCAATTTATAGGAATGTCGGTGCAACCAGAGTGACGTCAGCACGTGTGGATCGGCGTATCCTTCGACAAGCAGTGGCGGCCCCACAAGCCACTTGTACCGCCATCCTGCAACATGTGCAAGACACCCTAGATCATTCCATCTCGACCAGAACCATTTCCCGTCGATCGGTTGTTAATGGCTTGCACTCATGCCGTCCGCTAAGAAGACTGCTATTGACCCCACCGAATAGGCGCCAACGTTTGGAATGGTGCCGGGCTAGATCGACGTGGATGACGGAATGGCACAGGGTCGTGTTCTCAGATGAGTCGCCTTTCTGCTTGTCCAGTGATAGTCGCCGTGTACGCGTGTGGCGTCGACGTGGAGAAAGGTCCAATCCGGCAGCAATTGTGGAACGCCCCACCGTGCGACAACGTGGAATCATGGTTTGGGCGCAATCGCGTATGATTCCAGGTCACCTTTACTTCGTATTCAGGGCACTATGACGGCCCAACGATACGTTGACGATGTGCTGCGACCGGTGACACTCCCCTACCTTCAGGGGGTACCCAATGCCCTTTATCAGCAGGATAACGCCCGACCGCACACTGCTCGCATTAGCCAACAAGCTCTGCAAGATGTACAGATGCTTCCCTGGCCACCGTACTCTCCTGATCTCTCACCAATCGAGCACGTCTGGGACATCATTGGACGCCGTTTGCATGCCTTGCCACAGCCGCGTTCAGAAGGACGCCATCCGTACTCTGATTGACTCTCTACCTAGACATGTTGCTGCGTGCATCGCCGTCCGCGGTGGTCCTACTTGCTACTAAGCCGACGCCGTTCTCGCTCTGTATTATGACTATCATTTTGAAATAAATATCACTTATTGTTCGTCCCTGTCTCTCTCTGTCTGCCGAGTTTCATTACTTTCTGGCCACTATTTCTTGGTGTTCCATTTTCAATGTCACGCAGTGTATATATACAATCACAAGCCGCATTATATTATAAAATTAAAGTTTCTTCACTTTTTTATTCTGAAGCTAGGATTTAGACTGTTTGATAACTCCAAGAAGACGATGGTGGCTTTGAATGTTCTGGAAATAAAAATGAAGTATTTTACAGTATGTATGAGTGGAGGATGTTTTATTATTATTATTTTTTTTTTTTGAATAATTTTCGAGAAAAGGGGTGTTTCTGTATTCATTCTGATTCTCTCAATCATAAAAGAATGTATTCAATGGTTTGATAATTATCAGATTCACAAAAGCTCTTATAATAAATATACCGTACTAAGCTGTATCCACAAAGAATCCACATTGTTTTCTTAGAAACCTTGAACGCAAACATCGACGGCTGAGAAGCGTCGTAACAATATTATATTTGATCGCTTTAATAAACAATCTCTTCGCCGTTAGAATTTATTCCTTCTTCGCAATACACGTTGGATTCTCTATTTCACCAATTCTGCCTAAAAACGCATTTATCCAACAGGTATAGCCAGTTACTAGACCCACTAAACCATCACGTGGGTAGAATCAAGCTATCCAGTTAGCAATCACAATTGCAAAGTTAAAAATGACCAGGATATGACAATCTATTGAGGTAGACCAAGGGTCGACAAACTGCGGCTCGGAAACAACATGCGACTCTTTGGAAGTGAAGCTGTGGCTCTTTATATAGTTCCATATTTTACACAAATAAATTTACTGGCAATGCGTTTCTTTTAAATATCATCAAATATTCTCTCTACAGACCTTACTGCAATGATATGAGTTATTGAATGAGAGGGCTTGGCTCATCAGTAGTGAACCCTCTCAGCGGTTTCGCCAAATTAATCTCTAGACAGCTCTACTATTGTATTGAATTGGTTTGGAGTATACCCTATATTTTCTATGGAAGGCAGCTTAGAGGTGACAAGAGACGTGGTAAGTTAGTTACGGGAAGTGGGCTCCGGGCGTGTGGCCGTATGGACTGACCGGGAAGACGGTGACGAGGACTCTGGTGGCGGACAATGAAGACATCTACTGTATATAGTTACTGATCTACTCTTTAAATCTCTTATAATAAATATACCGTACTAAGCTGTATCCACAAAGAATCCACATTGTTCTTTTAGAAGCATTATACGCAAACATCAACGGCTGAGAAGCGTCGTAACAATATTATATTTGATCGCATTAATAAAGAGTCTTGTCGCCATTAGCTTTCCTTCTTCGCAATACTGAATTAATTTTGATATTCGATCATTTTAAAGGGATAAACGATATCTACATTTCTCCTCAACAAGTCATAAGCTCTATCAGGATTCCTGTTCTATTTCCTAAGCTACTATCCTTCTATCACTAATATTTTGATGGTTCATTTTATCTCTCACTTCCCTATTGTGTGTGGCTTGAAGAATCTCACCTTATTTAACAACTGGATATTAGTTTCCTCTTTGTTCTTCCATGCGACAGGTTCACCTGTATCCTACTTATTACGCCAAGTCTAAACTAGACATTTCTCAGAATTGGATCAACCAAAACAATTGCTCGGATAAATTGGCCAGCTCGATCTCCAGACTTAAATCCCATTGAGATGTATGGGACAATCTAGGACGGCGGATCTCATCCCTCCAACCCCCTCCTAGAAACACTCAGGAGCTATAAACAGCCGTAACACAAGAGTAGGCGTTGATTCCACAGGAGCTGATAAACTTCCTAATTCTTAGCATGGGTCGCCGAGCCTGTCTATCAGTTAAAGGCGATCACACCCTATATTAACAACAATATCCAAGATATTTATGCACTGGCTATAAAAAGATCATTGCTTGACCGGCTAATCACCGGCTTATGTATAAAAGAAACTTTAGTGTTTTCTTCCTTTATATATTTCTGAATATTCTTTTTTCTTCAACCATTGACTATAAGTCAATGAATTTGTTTATATTGTCAATTATCAATCCAAATACTGGCCAGTATATATCTATCCAAGTACTGGCGAGCCGGGACACAGGAAGAGTACAGGAAGCGGGCGGAATGTTTTAATTGGCGTCCCCACGGCGGGAGGTGAGGCTGGCGATCTCTTGTACGTAGGATGCCGGGAAGACGCCGTTCTTGCCGTGAAGCGTGCCTTTCCACCACCCCGAGTCATCCTTCGAGTTTACCTCCACCAAGTCACCTTCCTTCAGGTCCAGCTCGCAGGAACGTAGTGCGTTATATTGGAAAAGCGCCCGACAGATTGTGATATCGGGGATGGTCTGTCCTCGTAGAGTCCCGGAGTGATGGAGACCCTCCTCGCGGCTTGGCACCGTCAGGACTGTATGCGGGGTACCGGTTATATCCTCTGCTTGGTGCAGCTCGAAGTCACCTGAGGGCGGCCGCGTGTGCGAGTACCTCGCTAAGGCCCGTTCCAGCTTGAACATCGTGGCCTTGAAGAAATCCTTCAACTTACCCACCGGTGGGACATCTGTCGTACCCAGAGGAAGGTTCGTTTTAGGAATTTGCGTTTCTTCCTTCAGAATCTCATGCATGAAGTCCTTCTCCACGTCTTTCAGTATCTCTTTTAGCATATCTTTACGATCTTCATCCTTCATGGGGAAATCAAAGTCCTCGACGAAGAAGTCTGGAAGCGCCATTTCATATTTGGGTAAGGGAAGTCTGCACATTTCACCAAGCATTTTCCTATCGGAGTCGAAGTTGAGATTGCTGATGTGTTGTAGGACTTCCTCGATTGCGGGAAATACCTCTTCCTTCAGTTTCAGGTTGATATCAGAGAAGATGTTGATGATGCACTGCATGCCTTCTATCCTCTCCATTTCTGTATTTCTCAGCTGGATGATGGTACTGTGGATAGCGGCGGCGCATTGCTCTCTGCGCAGCTCGCTCTTTACGCATTTACTATAGTACTTCTTGGTCAGGTACTTAGTCGACTCGGCAATCTTCGTCGTCTTTTTTTCTAAGGATTTGTTAGCTTCTAGGCCACGCGGTGTCTTCGATACCAGCTCGTAGTATCTAGCATAGGAATCTCTTGACTTCCTATTTAAAGAGAATGCCTTCGTCTGTGAATGGTGATAATCCCTTAAGTAGTCACCGACAACCAGCTTCACCGTCTTTTTCGTCTTCTTTGAGCTGCAGTTAAGCTGATCAATCCTATCTCCTAGCAGCTTTCTGAGCTTCTCGCAGGAAAGGATACCGAGCTTTTCTTCCGCGCTGGTCAGTTCATACAGATCCAAGCATGCCCTGGCCATTTCTCCTTCCGAATCTGTGGAAACCTGCCAGAGCTTCTTAGAGATCTTTCCCACTTGCTTGGCGTATTCAGTCAGCAATTCACAGCGTTCTTGCAGAAGTTCGTACATTCTCCGACTGTTTTCATTCAATCTGGTGCAGTACTCGGAGAAACTGAAGAACTCTTCTTCCCCCAATTGGACGATACTTTCCCTCTTCGGTTTAGGTCCACAAAACACATATTTGAACATTTCGAACAAAGGTCAACCATTGTTCCTGATAACAATCATGGTTGGCGATATCCAGGAATTGAAGTTGTGAAGCGATGCTATCCCATACAATATATTAATAACAGCAAAATACAATAACGATATTAATAAGCTATTTCCTAATTTTCTGACCGTATTACCGCAGCTACTCTTTGCTAATTATGCTCACCCGCCATCCAGCTGAAGAATGCACCTGGAAATTTTTCTGGAAATCCTTTAGAGCCTCAAAAAGATGCTTAATTAACAGATTAAAGGATGATTTCTTACAATCATTGATGTTATCCCACAAAATTGATCTCAAACGTTAAAAAATCCAGAAAAAGTAATTTAATTTATAACAATAATTTTAAGGAACGGGTTTGCCGGTCCCAAGCCCGGATGAAAAAGGGGGAGGGGGAGCAGTAACAAGCTTTGTAAAAAAACTGGGCTCAGCTGGCCATGCTGATAGTACCCTGTAAGGGCTCCTGACCCAAGAAAACAGGATGAGCAGTGCCTGTACTCCATGTTTAGGAGCGGCTGCACATGGCGTCTGTACCTTAAGTCAGAGGCGGCCATTTTATATTGTAACTAAGTCGGCCTGCCACTGAGTAGTGCTCCCAGTCTTAATGACAAAGGCAGACGCATTCTACTTCACCCAGAGATAATAAAGAAGAAGTTTTAACAATTATAAGAGGAAGTATATTCCATGTAATATTTCAGGGACTTAACAACTTCACATGAACATAAAAACCTTAAAGTGTCCTCATTTCAAATCAAGTAGCCAAATATGGTAACAATTGTATATATCGTTACTTGCAAGTTTAGGCTAATTCTAAGTACCAAGGCGTTCTACGAACAACACCCACGTCTGGCCACAATTCATCTGCTCCAAGAACCTCGGATATAACTCACCAGACGATCGTTGCAATCTACATCCGGTATCATGGCCGACGGAAGTAAGGAGATGACGTCAGTAGATACGTGGAGGCAGCCATGAGAGCAGAAAGAACTAATTGAATCAAAAAGTCATGCTGAAGATGGTTGTCAACTGCTGAGTCAACTCTGTCGCTAGGTCAAGATCCTAAGTCAGCCGAACGGAAACCACCGGCATTAAGCATAGCTAGAATGTCTGTTGGCATACAGCCAAATATGGCTTTACGGGCTACTAACCAAGTATCAATGTCATACAGAAGGATTTGAGATTTCAATACAGATATACTGTATATTTTCAAAACATTTCTTGCAATTTTTTTTTTAAATAATTTATGAAGCAAGAAGTTGAGTGTGAAAGCTTGTAAAAAAATAGGAACTTACCCTCTATTATTAATTTGTTTATTTTTTTGCTTTGGCGTCTGTTTTGCACAAGTTGAATCTGGTTAGAACGATGTATGTAAATTAGATGATTCTTTTGTTGACTTAAATACGAGATAATTAACTCTCTCTATATCTAAAAATGCTTAAAGTTTAATAAATTAATTTTATAAATCTGAGAGTTGTCTTCAAAAACGATCCAACAATTTATATATATATATTTTAAATGTTTTAATTATATATTTTTACATTTATCTCTTAATTGATTTATTGATGAATTACATTTTATTTTCTTAATACAAATATTTTAAAATATAGGATAGACCTCATTGTTTTTTCTCTTTTAATATTTTAAGATATTTAACTTATTCTGATTGTAACTTTTATAATAATTTTTACATGCACAAATTTCCCCCACCTACTTTGTATTTTTTAAATTATTTCAACTGTGATATTATAACACTATGCGGCGCTGAGTTTGTGTATACAAAAATGTAATGCATTGATAAAGGTTTAGCGTTCAGTCAACCGAAATATTGGCAAATAAATATTTTATTAAATCCAATATATGCCTTTTTATTACCTAATATACTGTACATAGTGGGAAAACCTTGAATCCATTCTGGAATGTCATTGTCCGTAGATGACCAGACTTAAATAATTTCATAGTGAAAGAAGCCAATTGAGAGATAAGTTAACACAAAGCAATAATGCGCCATCTATAGATAAAAGATGAAAGGATTTAAGCACGAATGTTTCTTTTATACATAATACAAACTTCTACTGCCCTTACTGCGATGAAAAAATATATATATTGGGAGGACTTGGATCATCAGTAGTGAACCCTCCACGAATGTTTCTTTTATACATAATACAAACTTCTACTGTCCTTACTGCGATGGAAAAATATATATATTGGGAGGACTTGGATCATCAGTGGTGAACCCTCCACGAATGTTTCTTTTATACATAATACAAACTTCTACTGTCCTTACTGCGATGGAAAAATATATATATTGGGAGGACTTGGATCATCAGTGGTGAACCCTCCACGAATGTTTCTTTTATACATAATACAAACTTCTACTGTCCTTACTGCGATGGAAAAATATATATATTGGGAGGACTTGGATCATCAGTGGTGAACCCTCCACGAATGTTTCTTTTATACATAATACAAACTTCTACTGTCCTTACTGCGATGGAAAAATATATATATTGGGAGGACTTGGATCATCAGTAGTGAACCCTCCACGAATGTTTCTTTTATACATAATACAAACTTCTACTGTCCTTACTGCGATGGAAAAATATATATATTGGGAGGACTTGGATCATCAGTGGTGAACCCTCCACGAATGTTTCTTTTATACATAATACAAACTTCTACTGTCCTTACTGCGATGGAAAAATATATTGGGAGGGCTTGACTCATCAGTGGTGAACCCTCCACGAATGTTTCTTTTATACATAATACAAACTTCTACTGTCCTTACTGCGATGGAAAAATATATATATTGGGAGGACTTGGATCATCAGTGGTGAACCCTCCACGAATGTTTCTTTTATACATAATACAAACTTCTACTGTCCTTACTGTGATGGAAAAATATATATATTGGGAGGACTTGGATCATCAGTAGTGAACCCTCCACGAATGTTTCTTTTATACATAATACAAACTTCTACTGTCCTTACTGCGATGGAAAAATATATATATTGGGAGGACTTGGATCATCAGTGGTGAACCCTCCACGAATGTTTCTTTTATACATAATACAAACTTCTACTGTCCTTACTGCGATGGAAAAATATATATATTGGGAGGACTTGGATCATCAGTAGTGAACCCTCCACGAATGTTTCTTTTATACATAATACAAACTTCTACTGTCCTTACTGCGATGGAAAAATATATATATTGGGAGGACTTGGATCATCAGTGGTGAACCCTCCACGAATGTTTCTTTTATACATAATACAAACTTCTACTGTCCTTACTGCGATGGAAAAATATATATATTGGGAGGACTTGGATCATCAGTAGTGAACCCTCCACGAATGTTTCTTTTATACATAATACAAACTTCTACTGTCCTTACTGCGATGGAAAAATATATATATTGGGAGGACTTGGATCATCAGTAGTGAACCCTCCACGAATGTTTCTTTTATACATAATACAAACTTCTACTGCCCTTACTGCGATGGAAAAATATATATATTGGGAGGACTTGGATCATCAGTGGTGAACCCTCCACGAATGTTTCTTTTATACATAATACAAACTTCTACTGTCCTTACTGCGATGGAAAAATATATATATTGGGAGGACTTGGATCATCAGTGGTGAACCCTCCACGAATGTTTCTTTTATACATAATACAAACTTCTACTGCCCTTACTGCGATGAAAAAATATATTGGGAGGGCTTGACTCATCAGTGGTGAACCCTCCACGAATGTTTCTTTTATACATAATACAAACTTCTACTGTCCTTACTGCGATGGAAAAATATATATATTGGGAGGACTTGGATCATCAGTGGTGAACCCTCCACGAATGTTTCTTTTATACATAATACAAACTTCTACTGTCCTTACTGTGATGAAAAAATATATTGGGAGGGCTTGGCTCATCAGTGGTGAACCCTCCACGAATGTTTCTTTTATACACAATGCAAACTTCTACTGTCCTTACTGCGATGAAAAATATATTGGGAGGGCTTGGCTCATCAGTAGTGAACCCTCCGCGAATGTTTCTTTTATACACAATGCAAACTTCTACTGTCCTTACTGCGATGAAAAATATATTGGGAGGGCTTGGCTCATCAGTGGTGAACCCTCCACGAATGTTTCTTTTATACACAATGCAAACTTCTACTGTCCTTACTGCGATGAAAAATATATTGGGAGGGCTTGGCTCATCAGTAGTGAACCCTCCGCGAATGTTTCTTTTATACACAATGCAAACTTCTACTGTCCTTACTGCGATGAAAAATATATTGGGAGGGCTTGGCTCATAAGTGGTGAACCCTCCCTTTACCACTGATGAACCAAGCCCTCTCAATATATTTTTCATCGCAGTAAGGACAGTAGAAGTTTGTATTATGTATAAAAGAAAAATTCGTGCTTTTAAATCCTTTCATCTTTTATGAGAGATAAGTGTGAAAAGAGAAAGGTATATTCAAATGAGAGGTTATGCAACAAGTAAGGTTACCAAAGGATTGAACAAGCTTGCCATATATGGTGTATACTTCAGGTTGTAATTAACATTGATAAATGATGATGATATCAGCCTGAAGTGATGATGAATCATCTTTACAGGATTACTATGATGAGTGGATGATAAGGTAATTGTTCCCTGCCATTAATTTCTCTCCTGGATCTAATTTCTTTCTTTAAGAGTGCGTTATTATTTTTGGTTAGTAATTTATTCTATGCTTCTATGAATAATAGACACTTCGGCCAGTTTTATTTTTCTCAACGTTTCGACTAAAATCTTTTGTCTTCGTCAGGAGAAGTAGGGATACAGAAATTTATTGGAAGTACACCTATTCCCCGATTTACACGGTACTTGTTTTACACGTTTTCGCTTTTACACGGTTTTCCAAATAAGTTTTTTTGTTGTTTTTACCGCACTATACTAAATGCTACTATGATTGAACACATGCACTGTGTACACATCTCACGAGGAATCCCGATTTTATGTGCTGACTACATATTTTAACCTGTCAATGCATTTTATTTTTATTTCTGTGTACACCTATCCCCAGATTTACACGTTTTTCTCAGGAACGTATCTACCGTGTAAATCGGGGGATAGGTGTATTTGATACGAAAGAATAAATTTAAAAAAGGAGATACTCTGCAGGCTTTGCAGAAGAGTAAATAAACCTCATATCTTCACAGTACTTACAGATGATAACAATCCCCAATGTCCGAGAGTCACCGTCAAGATACTGCAGACAATCGCAGTTATGACCCGTAGAAGTCCACACGTCGAGAGGCTGCGTCGAAGATATCGCGGTCAATCGCTTGTAAACGCGTCGTTGAACACACGACAACAATTCACCCGCATACACCAGCGTGGCTTTTTATATCCTTCCCGAAGAATCCAGCAGTTAGGAAGAGTACACGTTGAACAGGTTGCGCACGCTCAGACGAACTATTCGTCAGGAGAAATAAATAAAGCATTTGGCAAGGCGTTAAAAATTGTTCTCAAGAGAATGCAAAAACTGCTCTTGACAATTGCTTTATTTATTTCTCCTAACGAAGACAAAAGATTTATGTTGAAACTTTGAGAAAATAAAAAAATTCTTACTGGTCGAAGTGTCTATTTTTCATAGTAATATGAATGCTGGCCAGGCAGCCTCTATCTTTATGATTATTCTTTGTTGTCTTGATGGGAATAAAACAAACCACATTCATCACATAGCTAGTCTTTTTCTTGTTCCAAAATCACTTGTACCACTCAACAAGAACAACCTAGTGTAGCGGTCTCACACAATTCTGGACTTAACTACCCGTTTCATGATTTTTCTGGATGCCTGAATGACCAGTTTTACTGTCGTTGAGGTACAGCTTGCACCACATTGATGAGGGCCAACAGCCCGAAACGCGTCCGTGGTTAGCTTTTTCTTGATTAATCAAGAATGGGTATTTGGCCAATTCTGGAATAATTAAAAATCAACGAGAATAGTTGATATTTATTCCGATAGATGCTCTAAGAAGCGGTTTGGTTGATTAAATTGGCGAAACCGCTGGGAGAGTTCACCATTGAGGAGCCAAGCATTTCCAATATTTTTTCCATCGCAGTAAGGACAGTAGAAGTTTGTTTTATGCTTAAAAGAAACATTCGTGTCTCAATGCTTTAATTTTCTATTTATACTAATTAAGAAAAAAGGTATCTCCTTATTGTGCAACTGAAAGTTACTGATGGCTTGCGCCATCTATCGGAATAAATATCAATTATTCGTTTATTTTTAATTATTCCAGAATTGACCAAATACCCATTCTTGATTAATCAAGAAAAGCTAACCACGTACGCGTTTCGGGCTGTTGGCCCTCGTCAGATGCATTTCAGATGGTGCAAGACATCAGCAACTTTCAGTTACACGATAAGGAGATGCCTTTTTCTTAATTTATCTACCTTATTCCAGTACAATTTCACATTTGTACTATTTTTCATATTATATACTAATATCTATAAAAATAAAGGTCGCCTCTTCCGTCAAAATAGACGTAAAAAAACTAGGCGTCATCTATTGTATGTCTCTGCAAACAAACGGACTCGGGCCTGTGACAAAGCCACAACACTATCATTTACAAACTGAGAAGCCCCCAAATGGAAACCATGTTTCGGGTAAATAGCCTTTATATTTTGACCATTGATATGGCCTAGCCATTTACCAGCTAAACACCTCTTTGGAAGATTGTAAAGATTTCATTTGATCCCTTATGAATCTCTTGGAATAAAGTCCGCCCTAGACTAACAAGAGCTATTAGACCGAAACCATGGTCTCTAGGTGGATGCTTCTCAGTTTGTCAAAGCTGGTGTTGTGGCTTTGTTACTGACCCGAGGCCGCTAGGTTGTGGATAACGCCTAGTTTTTAGAGTCTATTTTGACGTGAGAGAGAGAGGCGGACTTCATTTTTTATTATCATAAGGCAAAATTTCCCTCTCTACTAATAATATCTCTGCTACGTATGTTTAAAATGATCATCTATCTATATGTATATAAAGACAATTATTATTTATATAAAAAAATAGATTTTTTTTTATATTCAAACTGTCATTATCCATTATTTCAAGAGCAGAAAATCAATTTAAATTAAAGAAACTTGAACAAACGTAAAAAAAAAAAAAACCAACTAAATAAACCTTTTATAAAAATATTAAACCTCACTTTTAATGCTTTTTTTTTTTTTTTTTTTTTACGCTCTAGCAAATGAATATTTGATATTATGATATTTTTAGAAAACTTTCCCAATTTTAAAATGAACCTTAAGCGCACACTTAAACATGCACACATAAACAATTATAAATGCACATTTATACATTTTTTTATTCATTTTTTTTCATAAAGAGAAAAAAAGATATGTTTTATAATAAAATGTATACGTTTATATTTTAGGAGATATATATTATGAGAAAGAAAAATACAATAAATATACATATGTAATTAAAATAGCATTTAAAAAATTTCTAAAATGTATCTAGAAAGAAAAATATATTTAAAAAAATTTACAAATAAAAATGCAATTGAACCAATCGGGGAGGCGCTAAAGTCTGAGCCAAACATGTTTCAAGGAAGCGTTATGAGTCATACATTCAAGGACATTTTTCACATGGCCGGTAGGGGTTGGGCGAGCATTTAGTAAGTCTTTTAAGTCGGTATGATTACTTCATGCACCCCCTCTTTAACTATTTATAATAGTTTATGAACTAAAAAAAAGCATAGCTACTACTTCGTAAGTACAATTTTTGATCTTTTGTTATAGCTAAATGTTTTTTACTTGGCGCACTATTTAAAAATATGATTGTGTTTCAAATACAAGGAATATAAACACGTAGACAATATATTTTTATATTAAAATTATTATTGTATGCACTTTTTAAAAGTTATTTTTACTGAAAATATATACATTGTTTCGTATTAATAATAAATTACCAAGCACAATGTCAAAAATATATTTTAGTTAATTGAAACTAGTAACGTAATGCAATATCAGCCAAAAGACACATCTTTTAGATGCTGACACCAAATATAAAGCTACGTTAGACTTTATAGCTGTAATTTCTGGACATATATTGAATATATGCACCAAATATATACAACAAATGCATACACAGTTAATTTAACATATGTACACGATACTATAGTACATAAATAATATAATAAACACATGCGGATTAAAAATTATATAAAATACAAATGTATAACGTGGGAAAAACATCAAATTTAACAAATTCATTTATAATATCATTATATATGTCGATAAAGTTAAATATTATCAGAAGAAACGTATTTATTATATATTATATCGGTATATATTTTGACCTAGCATAGAGAAAGTTGCAATTACATTTAAAATTCAAAGGAAGTTGCATCTTTTCAGGAAATGACATCAGGTATATTTAGTGCAATACAACAATCTAAATATACTTTTAAAATATAATTTCCCTTTATAATCACAGAATAATAAGACCAAATCCAAATAAATAGTGTATTATTAGTGTTATATTGTTATTGTACACATTTATTTATTTAATTTGGACTTATTACCTTGTGTTTATAATTTATAATCCAAATTGTGCTTTATCATTCCCTTTATATTGTTTCCAAAATGATCTTTTGATTTTATTTTACCTTTAAAAAACATAAATATGGGATTTTTTAAGGCACAATTTGGATTATAGATTATAATACAAGAAAATAAGACTTAATTCAAATAATTTATTAGTGTGTGACGTTTCAGTAACAGCATTGTTACCATCATCAGACAAAGGAATGACACAAAGAATTCTTTGAATGATGGTAACAATCCTGTTGCCGAAACGTCACACACTATTAAATTATTTGAATTAGGTCTTATTTTCTTTCTATATGATTCTCATTGAAAGTATCGTTTGGAGTAAAATAATTTCCATATTTAAATTTGTTTAGATAATAAAAATACATATACAGTAAAACCTCCCTTTAGCGTACACCCCGCTAGTGGACACCTCTCTATAAAGGAAAGTTTTCATTTGCAAAATTACCATTTTTACTATTTAGCAACTCTCCGGTAAGAGGACATCTCTCCCTAAAGGATACTTTGGCTCTGTAATTAGGTGTCCTTTACAGGGAGGTAGTTCTACTGTATAGGATTGAATAAAAGATATATTTGGCAATAATAATTCAATTCAATTCTATATACAGTTAAACCTGTCTATAGCGCCCTCTAAATAGCGCCTCCCTCTCTAGCGCCCGATTTTAAATACGTAGTACGATGGGATTTATCTTAAAAGTGGCCTGTCTATAGCACCCTATTTTGGTGAGTCTCAAGAGGGGGCGCTATAGACAGGTTTAACTGCATGTCTTTTTATTATCTAAAGATATGAATATTGAATTGGTCTATTTTCAGAAAAAAAATTAAATTTGTCTGACCTATGTATTTTTTACTTTTCCTACTACACATGTCATGCAAACCATGATAATCATGGTTTTTTATTTAGAGTGCTTTGATGGTAAGTGTTCCACATGTCTTCACATGTAGTAAACAGTTTGACTTTTGCACTTACAAGTGTACCAGAGCCTCATTTGGTTATTTCCACTCACTTTGTAGGGTTGGACTTTTACAAGACAAATCACTAAATGCATTTGGTAAAAAAAATGAGCATACAAATTTGGGTTCATTTATTCATTCAAATTTGTCTTGTCACTTTTTTTTCCCTACTTCTCTAACTTGATAAAGTACAATTTAGAATAAAGATTCGAAACGTGAGGTATTTTTTTTTTGCTTATCCCTAGTACACGTGGTACAGGCCACGATAATCATGGTGGGTAGAAGTTGGCGACTGCTTTTACTGTAAGTGCACCACATGTCTACACATGTCAAAAGCAGTAAAAAAAAAACGTGAGGTATAATAAAACCAAATCCAAATAAATAAATAGTGTGTAATGTTTTGATAACAGTGTTGTTACTGAAACGTCACACACTATTTATTTGGATTTGGTTTTATTACATTGTGAATATTACAGAATGTTTTTAAAAATACTTAGTACTAAAGTAATAAGACCAAATCCAAATAAATAAATAGTGTATGTCAACCAATTTTTATTTAATTCTCGACTTTTCAGTGAGGAATGGGCTCCTGAGGAGAGTGGCAGCAAATCACTGAAACATTGAGAGTTAAATAAAACATAGGTTGATGTGGCTGTATGTTTTTTCCAAATCATCTTTCAACCAACAAATAATCTTTAGAACTAAATAGTGTGATATAATCTATAATCCAAATTGTACTTTATCATTTAACTACTTAGTACTGTTATCAGGTGTGTAAACAAGATAGCAATTTAGAAGAAAATAATTTTCTAAGAACCCTAAAATATTATTCTTAGAAATATAAACACAAGGTAATACGACCAAATCCAAATAAATAAATAGTGTGTGACGTTTTGGTAACAACGTTGTTACCATCTTCAGACAAAAGTACTGAATGGCACACACTATTTATTTATTTGGATTTGGTCTTATTACCTTGTGTTTATAATCTATAATTCAAATTGTGCCTTATCTATTCTTAGAATTAAAAGTAGAAAAAATATACACAGTTAAACCTGTCTATAACGCGTCCCCTCTTGGGACTCACCAAAATAGGGAGATATAGAGAGGGGGTTTTATAGACAGGTCACTTTTAATGTAAAATGTTTACATTTTAATGTTTAAAATAGAGTGCTATAGAGAGAAAGGCGCTATTTAGAGGGGGCGCTATAGACAGGTTTAACTGTACTAACCATTTAAAAACATGCTGTGATATTATTTCCCATTCAGATCTTTGTCTGATGATGGTAACAATGCAGTAATGTCACACACTATTTATTTATTTAGATTGGGGGGGTCGGTGGAAGGCTGGTTAAACCGTTTGGTTTTTGACCACTACGACCCGGGTTCGATTCCCGCATTGGACACTTTTTTGTTTAAAAAAAAATGCTTAAATGGCCCCCGATTCTTGCAAAAGCCCAATCCCACCAGTGATTGCAAGTAAACAAACGGGGCTCTGGCATATTTGTAAGTGCAAAGTCGAACTGCTTTCACATGTGTAGACATGTGATGCGCTTACAGTAAAAAGCAGTCGCTAACTACCCACCATGATTATAATGGCCTGTACCACATGTACTAGGAATAAGCAAAAAAAAAATTATTTAGATTTGGTCATATTACCTTGTGTTTCATATGCAAATTTAATTTTGAGGACAGACTGGAAAATTTCACTTTGGCAAGTTTTCTATAGCATGTAGGATAATTCACAAGGTATAGGTGTCTCCCATCAAAATAAACGTCAAAACGAGACACCATCTATTGAACATCCACAGCAAACTAGCGGCCTCAGGTCAGTGACAAAGCCACAACACCAGCAAACTGAGAAGCATCCACCTGAAGACCATAGGTTCAGGCTAATGGCTCTCTTTAGCCCATACTGGACTTTATTCCATGAGATCCACAATGAATATAATGGAAAATCTTCACAATCTACCAAAGAGGTGTTTAGCTGGTAAAGTGGCTATAGGCCAAATCTATGGCCAAAATATAGATGGAAATTTTTCTTGGAGGAAATTCTATAAAAGTCACCTCTCTCGTCAAATAGGTGTTTTGACGTTTATTATGACAAGAGATGACCTTTGCTTTAATAGAGCAATTTCCTCCCAGCAAAATTCCCATCTATATAGACAATAGTGTCATTATAGAAGACACACAAGTTGTGGAGAATAGCCTATTTTACAGACTTCTCCCTGACTTGCATTTCTTTTTCTCTATACACCTATCCCCGATTTACACCGTAGATACGTTCCTGAGAAAAACGTGTAAATCGGGGGATAGGTGTACACAGAAATAAAAATAAAATGCATTGACAGGTTAAAATATGTAGTCAGCACATACGCTCGGGATTCCTCGTGAGATGTGTACACAGCGCATGTGTTCAATCACAGTAGCATTTAGTATAGTGCGATTAAAAAAAAAAAAACTCATTTAGAAAACTGTGTAAAAAAAGTACCGTGTAAATCGGGGGATAGGTGTATATATATTTTTGCTTATCCTTAGTATACATGGTATAGGCCATGATTTTGATTGACCAAGTTGGCCAGTTAAATTTTGCTCTGTAACAGCATTGTTACCATCATTAAGTAATACCATATACGTATCTTCATTAATATCTATTTAATATAAGTTCCTTAACAGATTTACTCTAATTCTTTTTTTTTTTTTTTTTTTTTTTGCTTATCCCTAGTACACATGGTATAGGCCATGATTTTGATTGACCAAGTTGGCCAGTTCTAAATTTTGCTCTGTAACAGCATTGTTACCATCATCAGATAATACCATATCGATAGCTTCATTAATATCTATTTAATATAAGTTCCTTAACAGATTTACTCTAATTCTAACATAGCTAAACCTTTATTTTGGATAATATTGTATTACAGTAGAACTACCTTCCTGTCTTCTTCTTTCTTATCTCCACTCAATCACACTAAGGTATCAAGCTTGTAAAGCTTGAGATTTTTGATGGTGTCTGCCAGGGAAGAGTAGAGCTCATCAATGGATGAGTCAATAGAGTTAATAATATGTCTTGGGGTTGCAGGCTGAGAATTGCACTTAGTACATAGTGGGAAAACCCTGCAACCATTCTGGAAAGTCATTGTCCGTAGATGACCAGACTTAAGTCTGTAAATCAAAGACTGTTGTTCTCTTGGGAAGACAGAACCGGTGCTTGTCCCTCCTGCTCTGTACCAGTCATGTGCAGCATTAGATTTCCATTCCTGCAAGCATTGGGTTTTGATGATACGGAGGAGGTCTCTTTCGTCTAGTTGGGTGGTAGATTCTCTTGCTTCAGGTAGGCCAAGAGCTCCAGCCTTTGCCAGAGAGTCTGCCAGCTCATTACCAGGAATTCCAACGTGAGCTGGAAGCCATTGCACTGTGACTGAGCTGTTGGCTGGGAGTCGGTTTACAGACTTAACAATGCTCTTGAGGAGAGGTTCTTGACTGGAGAAGCAGCTTTGAAGGGTATAAATGGCTGTCTTGAGTCGGAGTAGATTATTATTTCTATCTTCCCCTGTAAAGGACAACAACTAAATACAGAGCTAAGTGTATTTTAGGCAGAGGTGTCCTTTTACCGGAGAGTTACTAATTAGTAAAATTGGTAATTTGGAAATTGAAAACTGTCCTTTGTGGATAGAGGTCTTCAAGCGCACTCATGGTCAAAACTTAATCAAGTGGAAAGTCTTTAATGTCACCTGTCATATATTTTTTTTTTTGAAAGAGACTGAGGTAATTTTGTTCACACTTGGTTATCTCGTGTGTCTTCCTGGTATTAAAAGAAAATAAGACCTAATCCAAATAATTTATTAGTGTGTGATGTTTTGGCAACAGCATTGTTACCATCATCAGATAAAAGAATAAATGAGTATAATAAAAGAAAATAAGACCTAATCCAAATAATTTAATAGTGTGTGACGTTTCGGCAACAACATTGTTACCATCATCAGACAAAAGAAAAAATGAGAGCGGGTGGCATGTTGTTCACCTAGATGAAGTAACCTCATTTATTCTTTTGTCTGATGATGGTGACAATGCAGTTGCCGAAACGTCACACACTATTAATTTATTTGGATTAGGTCTTATTTTCTTTTATTATAATCTATAATCCAAATTGTGCTTTATCATCTTCCTGATATATATGGTAAAAGGTAAAACTACCTTAAGTTTTGTTCATAAGTATACATTGGTTTTTGGTGATGAAAACTGTTATTTGAAGAGAGGAGTCCACTATGCTGTAGTGTGGGCAGGGTAGAAGTTGCGAGGGACATGTGACATGGGTTTAGAGAAGTTGCCAGGGAATGTGACATGTATGTAGCCAAGCTGCCAACTGGGTTAGTAAGTCAGAGCTTACATCTAACAAAGCCGGCTTGTGTGCCACAATCTCTTATCTTTACTCCTATCTCACCCCATGATATCACTCAGTTCATTCCCGGGCACTCCAATTACATTTACCAAAGATAATATCACTGGCAAAACATTCTACCAAACCTTGGATGAAATACTAGAACTATACCACACTTATACACTCATTGGAGGAATTCAAGTTTATAGAACTTAAGTTTATAAAACTTGCTTTGTCTTATGGATAGGTCACTGATAAAAATATTTTTTAAAATAAAATAACAACTATATCAATGGCAAAAATCAAAATAGGAAAGAAAGAGTTGTCATTGGAAGAAAGTGTTGTTGTTTGACGGCGTGCGGGCCAAGAATCCTGGATGCCACGCTGTCGTATATTTATATTCTAATAATTTTAAATCCACAGATTCTGTGATATATATCGTAATATATAACCTATCATCAACATTCTATTGTTAACTTGTAATTCTTAAGCTTGCATCTATTACGGTGTAATATAATAAAAGCCATTTAAATAAATAAAGCCTAAAATCTATTTCTACTTTTAAATCAACCTAAATACACCACAGATGCGCCAACTGCGTGCGCATGCCGAGGTGTTCTCTCAACTCACACGTTGACTGAGGCGTGTTATGGCCACCATGCTACTCCCCTTCCAGTAGTATCCTTAAAGATCTTATTGATGCCGAGGAGTCTCTTAAAAATCATTAAAAGGTTCAATTTTGCAGTAGGAAGATATTATTGTTCAAAGAGGGCACCTCTCTAAAATGATATGTACTTATTCCAAGAGAAGGAATCGCCTGACATCATTTGGAGAAGGAACAAAAGTTAACAGTGACGTGTTTCTAATGCTGTAAATTCGGCAAACTTTCGGACTATGACGTCCTTCAACAGGCAACTTTTCAAGAAACTGAAAGATAATATTTATATATATTCCATCCCAGTTCACATCCATTACATTTATGTCCCATCCCAGTATACAGGTTGATAATAGAATATGCTTCAACATCATCTCCTCTCCAACTCCACCTTTGCTGGTCCCAAGCCCGGATGAAAAAGGAGGGGGAGGAGCAGTAACAAGCTCACTAAAAAACCTGGGCTCAGCTGGCCCGGCTGATAGTACCCTGTAAGGGCTCCTAATCCAGGGATACAGGATGAGCAGCGTTTGTACTCCATGTTAGGAGCAGCTGCACATGGCATCTGTTCCTCATGTCAGAGGCGGCCATTTCTTTTGGAGCTAAGTCGGCCTGCCACTGAGTAGTGCTTCCAGTCTTAATGTCAAAGGCAACCACATTCTACTTCACCCAGTCATGATGGTTGTCAAACAGACACCATCAAGGGTCACAACTTGATATTCTAATATGATTGAGTGGAGATAAGAAAGAAGAAGATCTCCTCTTGTAGGATGTTAGGAAATCCAAGCTGCCCCTTTATTGATGAGGGTCCCAAACAAGGGAATTACAGGTTGTTGTCTTTTTTCTGAAGTTGTCAAAACTGGTATTGTGGCTTTGTCACCGACCTGAGTTAGCAGAGACAGTCAATAGATGGTGCTTAGTTTTAACATCAATTTTGACAGGAGAGGAGGTAACATTTATTTTTATATCAAAATAAAAACATAAAGCCTCCAGGGAAAAGATTATTTTAAAGAAAAGAATATCATTAGACATCATGTACCTTATCTTCTAAGTGAACCAGTAACCTTTCCCCCAAGCAACCCTCATAAGAACCGACTGATTAAAGACTTAAGAAACAAAAAAGAAATTAAAAGAAACTTTTCCCTGTAGGCTTTATGTTATTATTTTGATGTTGATTCAAGGGATTATTTTATCGAATTTATTTTTATATATCAATTTCCTCCCACCAAATTTTTACACGTATGTTTATTCGTAATAGTTTAATCTCTTTTATACTAAGAGCTTCCTTACCTAGTCAGATAGGTTGACACACCAGAGGTCCATATTTAGATTGGACGACATTACAGCGATAATGGCAACCTGTCATCAGTGTTGTGTGTGGACAGGGTCTAATGGTTTCAAGCCCCTTCCCCCACTAGTGTCCAGGGGGATTAAGGTCCAGAGAGTTTAAGTGGTCTTCTTCTTTCTTATCTCTACTCAATCATATTAGGGTATCAAGTTGTGACCCTTGATGGTGTGACAACCACCATGACTGGGTGAAGTAGAATGCATCTGCCTTTGTCATTAAGACTGGGAGCACTACTCAGTGGCAGGCCGACTTAGCTCCAAAAGAAATGGCTGCCTCTGACATGAGGAACAGACACCATGTGCAGCCGCTCCTAACATGGAGTACAAACGCTCCTCATCCTGTATCCCTGGATTAGGAGCCCTTACTGGGTACTATCAGCATGGCCAGATGAACCCAGGTTTTTAGCAAGCTTGTTACTGCTCCCCCTCCTCCTTTTTCATCAGAGCTTGGGACCAGCAAAGGCGGAGTCTGGACAGTGTCTAATGGTTTCAAGCCCCTCCCCCCCACTAGTGTCCAGGGGATTAAGGTCCGGAGAGTTTAAGTGGTTAAGTGGAAGAGTTGAGTTTCTCCCGTTAGATTTCTGATCCGGGGTGAAATTATCTTGTCGAAGAGCCAAAACATGACATGGTTCTACTGGATTGCATCATCAAGCTAATAGATCTACAAAGGCGAGACAGACAACACACACACATTCTATATACAGTTACGAGCGTCATTCCTCATCTCTGTCACGGTTTGCTTTTTTTTTTTGGAATGGCGCCCTCCTATTGGTTGGCTACGATCACGCCACCTTTGCCCCCCCCCCACTCGCTTTTTTTTGGAATGGCGCTCTCCTATTGGTTCGCTACGATGGCGCCGCCAATGCGCGAGACACTTCTGTCACCGTTTGCTTTTGGTTCAGTGGTAGAATGCTCGCCTGCCACGCGGGCGCCCCGGGTTCGGTTCCCGGCCGATGCATTTTTTTTTTTTACAATTTTTAAAACTCATTTATATATTATACAAGAATGACATCCATGGCGCCAATTTATAATTGTAACGAATAGTATTTTAATAAAAGCATTTAATCGGGTAAACCCCGGGTGTTGCCCGGGTCATTCGGCTAGTATAATCAAGATTTGATAAGGTACAATTTGGATTATAAACACAAGGTAATAAGACCAAATTACATGCTGTGGTAAAATTTCTCATTCAGTACTTTTGTCTGAAGATGGTAACAACACTGTTATATATAAAGTTATATATAAAGTTATATAAGATCAAAGAGATAGCTAGCAATCTATCTGGGATAGTTGTAGGAGTAATGTTCTATTTACCAACAACCTATCTACCAGAAGTGGGAACATGGTGTTAGACAAGATGGCAAAGTGGGGCGCCAACCAATCACAGAGATAGATAACCCACACAGCTGATAGGAAGGTAGACACCATTCACAGGTAGATCTAGGTAGGTGTAGACTCTTGTTTCTATGTAAGTGTAGCTCTTTTCATTTCTACAATCTACACTCATGGACAAAACTTGAAGATGTAGAAAGTCTTCGATATCGTCTATTGTCTGTCGTAAGGAAATAGAGGCAATTTTGTTCACACTTGGTTATAAAACGACATTTGGAAATTATCCCGCACGTGTTTCTTTTCAACGAAAAATCAAAATTTATTTTAAAGAGAAATAACGATTATTTCTAACCTTAGGGATGAAGTATGAAAGGATGAATTGTGAAGAGTAAATGATAAACGGAAAAATAAAAGTGTCCAGGGATGGGAATGGGAGGGGAAAGGAATGGGATTCCCATCCCTGGACACTTTTATTTTTCTGTTTATCATTACTCTTCACAATTCATCCTTTCATACTTCATCCCTAAGGTTAGAAATATTCGTTATTTCTCCTTAAAATAAATTTTAATTTTTCGTTCAAAAGAAACACATGCAGGATAATTTTCAAATGTCGTTTTACAATCACAAGCCGCATTATATTGTATTGTATTATAAACACTTGTTTATCTCGTGTTTTCAATAATGGCCAATGTAATATCTTTCAGAGTTAAAAACAAGGTAATAAGACCAAATCCAAAGAAATAGTGTGTGATGCTTCGGTAACAGTGTTGTTACCATCTTCAAACAAAAGTACTGAATGATTAAAAAATATATATATATAAATATACTTTTTGTCTGAAGATGATAACAACGCTGTTACAGAAACATCGCACACTATTTATTTATTTGATCTTATTTAACTGTTTTTATAATCTATAATCCAAATTGTACCTTATCATCTTTGAGAGTTATTGTCTGAATCCTGATATACATGCTCTAAAAGGTACAACTTGCTTAAGTTTTGTCCATGAGTGTATATTGGTTATCTCCTGTGTCTTCAATAAAGGTCACTGTAATATCTTTGAGAGTTATTGTCTGAATCCTGATATACATGCTCTAAAAGGTACAACTTGCTTAAGTTTTGTCCATGAGTGTATATTGGTTATCTCCTGTGTCTTCAATAAAGGTCACTGTAATATCTTTGAGAGTTATTGTCTGAATTCCGATATACATGCTAAAAGTTACAAGTTCCTCAAGTTTTGTCCATGAGTGTACATATCAATTAATAGCTGTATTAAGACTATAAAGTCTTGTATATACAGATTTTTCTCTTGAAGGATACAGAAAAGAAGTGGAGATAAGTGTTGTTATCATCATCAAACAAAATAATAAATGAGTCATATATTCTTTTGTTTGATCATGATGTTAATAACGCTGTTACCGAAACATCACACACTATTAATTTATTTGAATTAGGTCTTATTTTCTTGAAGGTATATATTAGATTGAATAAAAAGATAAAATCTTTATATTCAATCCAACACACACACATATGCCCCTATATTATCCTATATATTTTAATGGGGAATTTGTCTGTGTGTTGGCATAACTGGACATGTAAAATCTTTTCAGCACTAGGCCTTGATTTTTCCGTACAAATTGTTGGCAAGGAAATGGCTATCTTTCAATATTGATTGTACACTTCCTTTTCCATACAGAGTGCAATACAGTAGAACTACCTCTCTGTAAAGGACAACACCTAGTTGCAGAGCCAAAGTGCCCTTTAGGGAGAGGTTTCCTCTTACAGTAGAACTACCTCTCTGTAAAGGACAACACCTAGTTGCAGAGCCAAAGTGTCCTTTAGGGAGAGATGTCCTCTTACAGTAGAACTACCTCTCTGTAAAGGACAACACCTAGTTGCAGAGCCAAAGTGTCCTTTAGGGAGAGATGTCCTCTTACAGTAGAACTACCTCTCTGTAAAGGACAACACCTAGTTACAGAGTCAAAGTGTCCTTTAGAGAGAGGTGTCCTCTTACAGTAGAACTACCTCTCTGTAAAGGACAACACCTAGTTACAGAGCCAGTGTCCTTTAGAGAGAGGTGTCCTCTTACAGTAGAACTACCTCTCTGTAAAGGACAACACCTAGTTACAGAGCCAGTGTCCTTTAGAGAGAGGTGTCCTCTTACAGTAGAACTACCTCTCTGTAAAGGATTACACCTAGTTGCAGATCCAAAGTGTCATTTATGGAGAGGTACCCTCTAACCAGAGAGTTGCTGAATAGTAAAAATGGTAATTATGGTAATGAAAACTGTCCTTTGTAGAGGGGTATCTTCTAGTCAGTGTTGAGAGTAAAATGTAAATAAGATTGCATTTTCTCAAATTACACTCATAAATAATCATTTATATTTATATACAGTTGCCCAGCCATCCTTACAGACCTCTATATGGCAGATATCAATCCAGAATAGGACATCCATACAAACAAGGCATCTCAGTTGGCTGGTATTGTGATCAGGGTGCACAGACCAATCTGATCTGCTCCATGAAAAAAACACCATAAATAATCATTATTAACTTTCTTATAATTACAAGTAATTATGATTACATCCGTTATAATTGCAATTGAAAGTAATTGATGAGGTACAATTTGTATTAAAGATTATAAACACAAATGTAGTAAGACCAAACACAAATTAATAAATAGTGTGCATAATAAGAGTAATAAATTTATTAATTTGGTTTATTACATTATGTTTCTCTCTATAATACAAATTGTTACCTTATTAATTAACAGTAGAACAACCTCCATGAGAGAACACTCTTGCTAAAAGACACCTCTCTACCTGACTTTATTAACATCCTTTAATGTCATATCCAAAACTCAGGGAAATTTGTGTCAATACATTTCTTTATATCATAACAGATTGTCTATATACAAGCTTATACAATACAACACCTTTCTACAAAGGATAGTTTTTACTGTCAAAATTGTTGTTTTTACTAATTAGAAACACAAGGTATTAAGACCAAATCCAAATAAATAAATAGTGTGTATTTATTTGGATTTGGTCTTATTACCTTGTGTTTATAATCTATAATCCAAATTGTGGCTTATCAATAATTAGAAACTCTTCAGTAAGAGGACACCTCTCTCTAAAGGACACTTTGGTTCTGCAACTAGCTGTCCTTTACAGAGAGGTAGTTCTACTGTAAGAGGACACCTCTCCCTAAAGGACACTTTGGCTCTGCAACTAGGTGTTTTCCTTTACAGAGAGGTAGTTCTACTGTAAGAGGACACCTCTCCCTAAAGGGCACTTTGGCTCTACAACTAGGTGTTGTCCTTTACAGAGAGGTAGTTCTACTGTAAGAGGACACCTCTCTCTAAAGGACACTTTGGCTCTGCAACTAGGTTTTGTCCTTTACAGAGAGGTAGTTCTACTGTAAGAGGACACCTCTCTCTAAAGGACACTTTGGCTCTGCAACTAGGTTTTGTCCTTTACAGGGAGGTAGTTCTACTGTAAGAGGACACCTCTCTCTAAAGGACACTTTGGCTCTGCAACTAGGTTTTGTCCTTTACAGGGAGGTAGTTCTACTGTAAGAGGACACCTCTCTCTAAAGGACACTTTGGCTCTGCAACTAGGTTTTGTCCTTTACAGGGAGGTAGTTCTACTGTAAGAGGACACCTCTCTCTAAAGGACACTTTGGCTCTGCAACTAGGTGTTGTCCTTTACAGAGAGGTAGTTCTACTGTAAAAGGACACCTCTCCCTAAAAGACATTTTGGCTCTGCAACTAGGTGTTGTACTTTACAGAGAGGTAGTTCTACTGTAAGAGGACACCTATCTCTAAAGGACACTTTGACTCTGCAACTAGGTGTTGTCCTTTACAGAGAGGTAGTTCTACTGTACTTGTAATTATAACAAATGTAATAATTATTATTTGAGATTGTAATTAGAAAATATAATAACGATTATTTGAGATTGTAATTAGAAAATATAATAACGATTATTTGAGATTGTGTAATTAGAAAATATAATAACGGTTATTTGTAATGGTAATTATAGAAAATGTGATGATGATTACTTTTTGCCCAACTCTGCTTCCAGTGGGATTGTTCTCACATGGAGGTTCTACACTATGGGCCTTTCAAGCCCCTCCAAAAAAACACCAGCTCACTTCTTTTGCAGAAAGTATTGAATTTCTACTTTGATGGAAATCTCAAGTGTTGCCAATCCACCCCATACACATCAGATCAGGCTCATAAACCTACCACACATCTATTATGTGGAAATTCTCTTCCATTTTTACTTGAATAAAGATGGTGCACACAATAAACAGAAATATATTTATCACAATGTGTAAGCTAGAAGCCCACTACACTTCATAATCTTCTTTGTTATCTCCACTCAATCATATTAGGGTATCAAGCTTGTAGAGCTTGTTGATGGTGTTTGCTAAGGATGTCTTCTTCTTTCTTATCTCCACTCAATCATATTAGGGTATCAAGCTTGTAGAGCTTGTTGATGGTGTCTGCTGGGGATAAGTCTTCTTCTTTCTTATCTCCACTCAATCATATTAGGGTATCAAGCTTGTAGAGCTTGATGATGGTGTCTGCTGGGGATGTCTTCTTCTTTCTTATCTCCACTCAATCATATTAGGGTATCAAGTTTATAGAGCTTGTTGATGGTGTCTGCTGGGGATGTGTCTTCTTCTTTCTTATCTCTACTCAATCATATTAGGGTATCAAGCTTGTAGAGCTTGTTGATGGTGTCTGCTGGGGATGTGTCTTTCTTATCTCCACTCAATCATATCAGGGTATCAAGCTTGTAGAGCTTTTTGATGGTGTCTGCCGGGGATGAGTAAAGCTTATCAATAGATGAGTCAATACAGTCAATGATGTGGTTTGGGGTTGCAGGTTGACACATAGTACATAGTGGGAAAACCTTCAACCATTACCACATTTCATAGAAAAAGAGACCATTCTTGTTTCAAGCTTTACATGTGTGTGTGTGAAGTTTAGAAGTCAAAGTGAGATATTGATGAGGCTAAAGTGGGAATTGGTTGACTAAAACTTTTACTTACATCAACCTAGGCTAGCGGAAGGTTTCTAATGCCTGGGTGAGCATTAGAATTTTGGGTTGAATCATAGTTGGTTATTAGCCTGATTGGAATTTGAAAAACATTTGAATTAAAGTAAATAGCTTGATTGGGATTTGAAAAACAGTGTTGAATTATAGTTTGTTAAATTAAAGGAAGTAGCCTTATTGGGATTTGAAAAACAATTGAACCAAACTCTTTTTTAATTTTCTTCACTTGTTCAAGACATTCTGCAATATTTTACAACTGCAATTTAGACCACAGCATAATATATATATACAGTCTAGATTTTTCAGTTGTCTTGGTGAACCTTCTAATCTGATTTCTGATTATGTGCAAGAAAGACTCTAGGAGAATGACTCCCTATCAGAACATGCCTTTAATTTGTATTGTCACCTACTCAGCTAGGAGTGTTTGGTAAAGTTTAGAGAATGTGTGGGAAGTAATGGCATTCTGTAGAGAGTTATGTGTACAAGTTAGAGATGAAAAACGGTTGAACCAAACTCTTTTTATCTTCTCCACTTGATCAAGACACTCTGCAATATTTTACCACTGCAATTTAGACCACGACCTATATACCTATATATACAGTCTAGATTTTTCAGTTGTCTTGGTGAACCTTCTAATCTGATTTCTCATTAAAGGTGGTCCATGTGTAGGACTCTAGGAAAATGACTTTCTACCAGAACATGCCTTTAATTTGTATTGTCACCTACTCAGCTAAGAGTGTTTGGTAAAGTTTTGAGAATGTGTGGGAAGAGTTATGTGTACATGTGCTATTACATGGGGAGGCACAATATTACCTGGAATCCATCAAGTGGCTGTCACATGAAATGTTATCCCAGCCACTTCAGACTTCCCAGACTCTGTGTCTGGGGGCCACCTAGCATCATCCCATGCTGCGATGTATGGAGCCAATCAAACTTTATTGCCTTATTATAGTAATTTATGCCTGCCTAAATGGCCATGTCCTTATTGTTTGTGGAAGAGCATTGCTCAATACAAATATTTATATGTAATTCTACTGTCCTAAAAGCTTATGTCTATAGTTTAGTTAAATACCATTTCTAAGATTCCACTCTTCAGTGTAGAATATACAAGCAGAATGATCCAATACAGTATTAGAGCTTTAAGAAGTGGTCTTGGAGATTTAATTAACAAAACTGCTAGGAGGGTTCGCCACTGATAAGCCAAGTCCTCTCATATTTTTTTCATTGAACTAAAGACAGTAGAAGTTTGTTTTATGTGTAAAAGAAACATGCATGCTTTAATTCTTTCATTTCTTATACAGTAAAACCCCTCTATAGAGAACCCCAATGGGACTGAGCCTCTTGTTCACTGTATCCATGGTTGGTTATAAAAACATAGTTAACTGTATCCTAAAATATAAAAATGGAGATTTCGGGTTCGTTATTAGAAAATAGCTACAGGGTTTTCATTTTGGTACCAAATAAGCAATTTGAAATCCCTTACCCACCAAGATTCTTATAACCCATATACCATGTGTACTTGGTGAATTACCCAAGATAGTGGACATTGCTGTGATAGAGATGCATAGAGACATCTGAGGCTCTTCATTGGACACGACGACAACAACAACTTGGTGAATTAGTGACAACATATACGGTGTACCCCTGATACTGGGATTGTGTTCTCTACATTCAGTATCCTTACTGTGGAACTGTGCAGGGCGGCTGGATGTACGGGACTTCAGTGCTGTGATGGCGGAGACGTTGGCAGAGAGCACCCACTGGGGCCACCATCTTAACACACCGCTCCAGGGCTACGTTGGTATTGACACCTTGCAGGACCAGGTGAAGAGATGTGTCACCAAGCAGGGCTTTGAGTTCAACATCCTGGTTGTGGGTGAGTTGCTCCCCTAGTTTATTGCTGTGACTGTGTCGGACAACATTGCCTGGGTGCTGCAGGCAGGAGTGGACTGGGCAAAACCACCCTCATCAACACCCTCTTCCAGTCCAATGTCAGCCGTAGGACTTCCTCCAAGGAAAACTCAATGCCCATCATCCCCAAAACCACCCAGGTCATGAGCATCAGCCATGGTATGTATGGGAGCCCTGTTCTTGTTCCAAAATCACTTTATTAGGTACCACTCAAAAATGCCCAGCCTAGTTTATGATATTGCCACGTGGAAAATTAGGGAAGACCAACTTCAGGATGAGACAACAATTTATTTCAGGCAAGAACAAACTATGAATGATAAACAAAAGATAAGCCACGAGGGAAATTTACAGAGTAGCAAAATAAAAACATAAAAAAAATGACCACTTTGCTACAATTTTTGCAACAATGGATCTTCTTTCTTTCTTTTTATCTCCTCTCAATCATATTAGGGTATCAAGCTTGTAAAGCGTGAGACTCAATGGATGCAACAATTAATAATATGTGAGGGTTATTCACATATTAAAACAAAGGGTCCAACGCGGGATTGATTCAATCCCGGTTCATGTTGTTGTTGTTGTTTCTTATCCCCCTTGTGTAAAGATTACACGAATTCCATGAGTTCATGCTCCTCGAGCTGTTTTATGATGAGCAGCGGACTCTCCCAAAGGTCCTGTTTAGTGCATCTAATGCAAGCCAAAATGTGTTCTGGAGCTGCAGGTACCAAACTACATTTTGGGCAAGTGGGATAAATTTTGTTATTATTTTCTATCTTCAATGGCTTGAGATGGCCTGTTCTAAATCTTGTTAGTGTTGTTTGATGCTGTCTATTTCTGATGTTCAGAGCTCCTCCTGGGTTCACTCCACTGTACCAACTGTGCTTAGGTGGGATCCTCCAGTTCTTGTTTATTTTTGTTTTGGCTATTGTTTCTATTTCTTTAAAAGTAAGTTTATTTTTCTGTGGCAAGTGTTCTTTTGTGCCTTTTTTCGCTAGCACATCAGCAGCTTCATTGCCTTCAATGCCAACATGTGAGGGTATGACATCCCGGTTCATGACTGTCTTGAATTGAGAGTTTTAACCACTCCTCCACCAACTATGGGAGCCCAGAGTTTCATTGACTTTACTAATTTCCTGCAAATCACGCTATATCTTAGGCATGCACAGTCCTAATGCTATTTACACTCATGGACAAAACTTATGTGTCTGCTAGGGCTATCACATGACCTTTGGGAGAGGCCGCTGCTTATCATAAAACAGCTCGAGGAGCATGAACTCATGAAATTCGTGTAATCTTTACACAAGGGGATAAGAAAAAACAACAACAGAGAATGCATCTGCTTTTGTCATTAAGACTGGGAACACTACTCGGTAGCAGACTGACTTAGCTCCAATATGAAATTGTCGCCTCTAACATGAAGAACAGACACCATGTGCAGCCACTCCTAATATGGAGTAGAGACGCTGCTTATCCTGTATCTCTGGATCAAGAGTATTCAGAGAGTACTATCAGCTGGGCCAGCTGAGCCCAGGTTTTTTAACAAGCTTGTTACTGCTACCTCTTCCTCCTTTTTTATCCCGGCTTGGGATCGGCAAAGGCAGAGTTGAATAGCTCTATTACAGTAAAACCCTGCTAATACGAACCCTGGATATAACGAACCTTCCCGTATAACGAACCCACGCCGATTCCCAATTCCATTCCATTGAAAATACCATTGTTATAATGAACTTTGCGATTTTTAGAATAACGAACTACCCCTATAACGAACCCATTTTCGGTCCCAAAATAATAAAATCTATTTAAAATACTATGCTTATAACGAACTTAGAATTGTAATTTAAAAAAAAAATAAAGCAACCAAATTTTGAGCATGTTTTAGCTCGCGGATCGCGATTTCAAAACAATAAATTTAGCGGCATTGTTTGTTTTGAATTTTGCACTTTATTTTTGCTGTATGTTGTATAAATTTTAACACATTATACTTTTTATTAAATAGAATATATTTGCATCCATTAAATTTGAAATATAAAAATACAAATGGCTTCCAAAATGAAGAAAACAAAGGCATTTTAAAAACAAAAGCGTTATTTCTTTTAAAAAAAAAAGGCCATTTTTAGAACTTTTCAAAGTGAAACAACACAGGCAAAATGTTAAGAACATATTAAAATAAGATAATATAACTTTTCTATTATAAAAGATAAATATAAAGCTATTAAAAATTGTTACAAAGAGGAATCAACCTCAACTTTTGCCGCAATCGTACGTTTTAGGGCTAAAAAAAATCCAAATAAATGGTCCCGTGATGAAACAAAAACTATTTTTATGCCATTAACTATGGTGATTTTAAAGTCAGCAATGTTTTGCATGACAGGTTAAAAAAAAAAAACGAAATCTAGACCTAGAAGAATATGTGAGAAAATGAAATGGAAGAAAAACACTAACTTTATTTGAATGGTGCAATGCTTGAAGAATGCTTTGAAGCAACAAGGTGTTAGAGCCATTTTTCCAAGTAAACAATGTAATATATAATGTGATAATGATGTTTTAAAATCATTTTATATCTTTGAATATATATTTAATAAAACTTTGCCTAGGATTTGTCTTGATTTGATATATTAATGATAAGAAGAACCTATCATCTAATGATTTCTATTATTATTCAGTATTAATGTAAGGAAATTGGTCAATTAAGGGAATTAAAACAAAGTGACCACTATTAAGAGGAAGCCTCTTCTTGTGTGTATGGCTGTCCTTTAATTATACGGTCTAAAAATTTTGAAAAGTAAAAAAAAAAAATAGCCAAACCGTGGCTATAGTGAACCAAAAGCTCTGTCCCATTGGGGTTCACTATAGAGGGGTTTTACTGTATATTGTAGGGCTGACTTGTGATGTTTTACTTGCTTTTGCAGTGGTTTTTCCTGTTTAGCTCAGGTTGGGCAGGAGCTACATAGAATTTTATAAACACAAAAAATGCCTATCCTGACTACTCACAGAGCATTTTAGATGGCAGAGTTCCATTTAGTGTAACAAAATAAACTAAGCATCAGTTCTGTGATATTTTTATTATTTTTCGCATAGGATTTTATATATTTGGCTATTTTCTGTTTCAGGTTTGCAGATGGTGATGAGAGGGTTGAGTTGTGTTCTGTCTGTCTGTTGGTAATAGGTTGAAATTCCATTGTTTATAGAATCCTCTCTTCTCCACAGCTATACTGGGGCAGAAATTGTTCTGGGAAAGAGTCTGAAGGACTGTTGTTGCGTTGTATGATTGTTTCTTGATGGAAACTTATCTGATAGCTATTATTAGTCAGAACTTTAAAAATACTTTGGATTGCTCACTCTTTTGGTCTTGTGTGTTACTCTTTAATGGGTATAGATTCTTTCTGTATGAGTTTTGACTACAGTTGAATTATGATTAATAAAGGCCAAATGATATGAAGTTTAGGATATTTCCTGTATGTGTAGGCTTCTGGTGAATGCTAGAGTAGAATCAGTCCTCACTGTGTGTATTAATTTAATATTGAGGGGCAGAATAGTATTTTCTTCATTTTTGATAGAGAGAACTATTTTATAATAGAGTAGAGAACCTCCATGAGAGGACACTCACGCTAGAGGATATTTCTCTTCAAAGGACAGTTTTCATTTGCAAAATTACCATTTTTACCTTTTTTCAACTCTCCTGGTATAAGAACACCTCTCCCTAAAGGACAATTTGACTCTGAAATTAAGTGTTATCCTTTACAGAAAGGTAGTTCTACTGTAGTACAGAACCTTTCTTATATTAGACAGTGACAATCAATTAGTATTTAAAATAAAAGAAAATAAGACCTAATCCAAATAATTTATTAGTGTGTGACGTTTCGGCAACAACATTGTCACCATCATCAGACAAAATGTCTTTTGTCATTTGTCTGATGATGGTGACAATGTTGTTGCCGAAACGTCACACACTAATAAATTATTTGGATTAGGTCTTATTTTCTTTTATTATAATCTATAATCCAAATTGTGCTTTATCAATCTATATATATAAAATTGAATGTCTGTGTGTCTGTGTGTGTGTCCTCTATGGATTCAAAAACCATACATCCAATCGCCGTGAAATATTGGGATATTATTAGGTATATCTCCGGAAAGGTTTACGAAAAATAATTTCTTAAATATCTTTAATATACTTAGAGTTATTTGCAGAATTGTAGCTTTAACTCGCAAGCAATGCCACCATTGAGACCGAGATAGGCTTAGGTTTTGGTCCACGCCTGATGACCTTGAGTCTTTCAGGGCTAATATATTAAGTAAAACTAATTCAAATATTAGTGCTTTAGTGCTATCTCCTTGAGGTTACCGATTTAAAAGTTTATTTTCTACTTTCACTTTAAATCACTTTATCTAGAGATTCACGACCATGCCTTTATTCAACTTATCGAGTATCTTTCAAGGGACCGGGAAAATATGTTCACTAGATAAAACGATGCTTTTGTAATGTAGAAAATTATTAAAGACAAAATTCAGGATGACACGGCACACAGGGACCGGGAAAAAAATGTTCACTTTATCGAGAGATTCTAATTTACGAGTTTCAAATTATCAAAATATATCTTTTTTTTTTTTATAAGTTTATAGAGAATTGTTTTAATGTGCAAGATTCGCCGCTAGGTGGCCGGACAATAAACAACACGTGCAGCACCGCTCCGGTAAATATAGTTTATATTACTAATATTTCAGTGTATATTTGCCTTATACTATGAAAGGGATAATACTGTCACTCTTAGTACTCGTGTTATGCAACAATAAATATGCAAATTTACTCAAGGTAACGCACTATGCAAAAAACTCAGTACGAAGGGATAATGATAGACAATGTGGCCTAAATATAAACTTACCATCTGGGAATATATCTGGTAACCAAAAAAGACTGCTATGTATCATTCTGGCTCTATTATTTATCTCAGGCATTGAACAAAACCCAGGCCCCCCAACCAAAAAGCAAACTACTTTGACTGCGTCAGTACACTCAGGAGAGAGAGAATCAATAGATGGCGAGCTAAAAATGCTAATCTTGAACATGGCGACGGAAATAAAGAGTCTAGGAGAGAGAATTGACATCAGACTTACCAAAATAGAGACTCGAATGGACGATTGGGATAAGCGATTCTGCAATATAGAGGAGAAGCTAACCAAATGTATAGAGTCTCAACAGGCTACCGAAAAACTGGCTTCATGTAATTCGTTAAAGGTAAATGAACTGGAGGCTAGAGTCGAATTTTTTGAGACGAGACTGCGTGAGCCCAATCTAGTGTTCTATGGTATTGAGAGGGAGGGTGACGAAAATCAGGCAGATTGCAACTTAAAGATTCAAAACATAATTAGAGATAAAATGGAAATCGGAGATGATTTAAAAATAACAAAATGTCACCGACTTTCACGCGGATCCAATGCACCAGTTCTTGTTGTGGTGCCTGATTATGCTGATAGAGCAAAAATATTTAAAAATGCCTACAAACTCAGAGATACTAAAATTTCGATAAGTAAAGATTATAGTAAAAATGTTAGAGAGCAACGGCGCATCCTAATTGCAAAAAGGAAAGAATTGGGTGAAAGGGGAATAAAATCGAAGTTGAGAGATAACAAGCTTTTGGTAAATGATAAAGTCTGTAAAGTGATGAATGGCCAAGTTGTTGATAGCACAGGAGTTGCTATATAGCAAAAACCTTGTAGAAACAATTGTGTAAATAGAAGAAATACGACATCAAAATCACAAATTAATTCTCCGCCCCATAATCAAATAACGGAAAGTTACTACGACATAAATACATGTAAATATGATTCTCAAGACGATGACAATGCAAATTTTTCTGAAAATTCGCGAGACATCGCCGAAAAAATAATATGTTGGAATATAAATGGTTTCTATAGGATTCTTTCGATATTTCCACTCCTCGAGCACATAAAGAACTACGAAATTTTTGCTCTACTTGAAACATGGTGCCTGAACAGGACTAACATAACACTAAAAGATTATCAAATTATCGAATTACCTGCCACCAAAGAATCTGGAAGGGGAAGAGGGTCAGGGGGTATAATTGTCGGTTTTAGGGAAGGCGGGAAATATAGAGTAGAGAGTTCTGAAAAGGATGGCACTTGGTTATCTATTTTCTTATCAACAAACACAAGAGCCCCCCAACATGTTATCTGTTTAATATTTGTATACCTTCCTCCAAACCAAATACAGCTGCATAACTTAGATAAGCTGTTTACATACATTCAAAAGCAAATAGCAGATGGAAAAGAAATTATTTTACTTGGAGATTTAAACATCAGAACTGGGAAGTTGGGAGGACTACACAATCCACTTAATTTCCAGCTCCCCCTAACATCGGAAAGAAGGGCTAAAGATCATATAATATCATCTCTGTCTAATAAACTTCTTGATTTCCTGGAAGATAATTCTTTGACAATAGTTAATGGAAGATCTAGAGGTGATAAAGATGGAGATTTTACATACATATCCGAAAGAGGCTCTTCAACTATTGACTATTGCATACTCTCACAGGGTTCACTACAAATTTTACTGGACTTCAAAGTCGATGACCAACTGTACTCAGACCACCATCCTTTGGTTTTAACGATAAAAGGCCAAAACTTCAATGAGAAAAAAACCAAACGGGAAGATTATAATATTACGAGATATAGATGGTCAGCCGATGGACTCGCAATGTTTAAAATGAAACTGGAAGAATTGCGGGAAAAAAACATACCAGCCTCCGATGACCTTGTATACACTTTCAATCAGCGAATTTTGGAAGCAATGTCATCTGCAAAAATAACCTACTCAATTAAGGGCGGCCCCAGGAAATCTAAGCCGTGGTTCGATAAGGACTGCTATGATATGAAAAAACTGGCAAAAGAAAGTCTGAAGAAATATCGTAAAACAAATAGATTGGAAGACAGAGAATGTTATGCTTCTTCCAGAAAGAAATATCTCGCTTTATTGGATCTAAAAAGGAAAGGCTTTGATAATGAAAAACAGGAAATACTCAGAAATGCTAAAGACTCAAAGACCTTCTGGAAAACTATTGCGCTCTACAAAAGCACATCTATAATCCAAGGAGAAATATCTATACAGGACTGGCTGAACTTTTACCGCGAACTAATGACTACAGAGAAAAATTTGAGAATTTGTAATTTACATAATGTGATTTCTCAGAACGATCCTATATTGGACTCAGAGATAACCAATGCAGACATATACAAGGAGATAGCTGGTTTGAGGAGTAACAAGGCATGCGGGCCCGATGGCATCCCCAATGAAGTATTAAAAACACTCCCTGATTCGTACATACTGCTGTTGAAACAACTCTACAATAGTGTTATGACGACTGGAAAATACCCAGCAATTTGGACTAATTCCACTATACACCCAATCTTTAAAAATGGTTATAAGAACAGCCCCTCCAACTACCGAGGTATTGCACTGATTAGCAATGTATCAAAGCTTTTCACATCAATCCTAAGATCACGACTGGAGGAATGGGTCGAAGGAAGAAGGGTTATACCCGAAAACCAAGCGGGATTTAGAAAAGAAAGATCATGTATTGACCACATATTTACACTAACTACTTTAATCCAACTATCATTAAGAAAAAAGAGGGGAAAACTATATGTCTTTTTTGTCGATCTAAGGAAGGCATTTGATACTGTACCCCACTCACTACTTTGGAAAAAACTTTACAACCTAGGCATAAGTTACCAATTCATAAGTACGATCAAAAGTTACTACGAACAAGCAACTATAGCTATCAGATGGAAGGGATCATTTACGGAAAGTATTAAGATAAACTCGGGAGTCCTCCAGGGAGAACCACTTTCCCCACTGCTATTTATATTATTTATCACGGACTTAATCGAAATTTATAATAACTCAGACCTGCCGAGTGTAAATTTGCCAGAATTTGGAGATATCCATTTATTGCTGTACGCCGACGACATAGCAATTATAGGTGAGTCCAGGATAAACCTCCAAAAGAAGATCAAAATACTGAAAGAATATCTCGATGAGAACTTAATGACACTAAATGAGTCCAAGTCAAAGATTATGGTGTTCCGTAATGGAGGTAAACCCTCAAATAAGGATAGATGGTTCTGGAATGATAAACCCATAGCAATAACTTCAAGATATACATACTTGGGATTCCCTCTGACACCAACAATAACAACTACTCACCCGGCAAATTACTTTAAAGGAAAAGCACTTACAGCAATTAACGCCACACACCCAATATTAATAAAATCAAAAGCTAAGTCAATAAATTTATCAATCAAACTCTTTGATACAATAGTGAGAGCTGTCCTGATGTATGCCGCTCCATTATGGGCAACAGAGCATAAAGACTTACTGGACAATATACAAGACATATTTATCCGTAGGTTCCTGAATCTGCCCAGATACACTCCAGGTTACCTAATCAGATTAGAAACCGGTCGTATCTCATTGAGTGTAACAGCCTTAAAATTAACCCTGAAGTATTGGCTGCGGGTGTTGAATATGAGCAGTGACAGATTGCCACGTATATGTTTTAATAGAACACGGGAACTCTCTAATGCTTCGGGCACACCCATCGGTTTCATTAAAAAGCTCACTAATCTGCTTAACGATAATGGATCCCCTGCACTTGTTTCCTGTGATGACCCTGAAACGCTGAGGAGCGCGATTACAGGGCTCTTAAAAACAGCGGCAGACCAATCTATACAAAACGACCTTACAAGAATGGATAAATCTAAGCTATACTCTCACTACAAAGACATTCACATATCTTTCATGACGGAGGGATACCTTTTAGGGGATTTTCCTTTCCCGGTTGTAAGACTACTCGCACAAGTTAGAATACTTTCAAGTTTTTTTAGAGAAAACCACACCAAGATGCTCTGCGGTGAGGACCCGACTTGTACCTTCTGTAATTCAAAACTACAAAATGAAATCACTCACTATATTTTTGATTGCTCTGCTCTGAAAGAAGAAAGAAGAACCCTTATGCTCAAAACTGGGCAACTCTGTGCTTCACTTCCATCAATAATTGACAATATGACCCAGAATAAGTATATTGCTACGGCGTTTTATGGTTTCCACAAGTCCATATCTCAGAAGAAGGCCAAGTGATACTCACTCCTCACTTTCTTACTGCTACTCTTTTTGTGTTGATTTCTTGCTTCCCTCTTTCTTATTATTATTATTATTTTTTTTCCTTTTCTTGTTTTTTTTTTTTTTTTTTATTTCTCTTTTTACTCTGTATATATCGCTATTTCCGTTGTCTCACTGCTTTGTTCTTATGCATACCTCTGGTGAATCCTGTATAGGGTCAGTGACCCTAAATAAAGGCTTTTTTGTTGTTGTTGTTGTTGTTTTAATGTGCAAGACGATATATATGATATATAAAAATCAAAAGAAATACTGAGTATCGTTTAAATATACAAATATATAAAAGGGCTAATATATTAAGTAAAACTAATTCAAATATTAGTGCTTTAGTGCTATCTCCTTGAGGTTACCGATTTAAAAGTTTATTTTCTACTTTCACTTTAAATCACTTTATCTAGAGATTCACGACCATGCCTTTATTCAACTTATCGAGTATCTTTCAAGGGACCGGGAAAATATGTTCACTAGATAAAACGATGCTTTTGTAATGTAGAAAATTATTAAAGACAAAATTCAGGATGACACGGCACACAGGGACCGGGAAAAAAATGTTCACTTTATCGAGAGATTCTAATTTACGAGTTTCAAATTATCAAAATATATCTTTTTTTTATAAGTTTATAGAGAATTGTTTTAACAAATGTTCGTTAGACAAACCTTTACTCGGGTAAAACCTCGGGCGAAGCCGGGTACGTCCGCTAGTTAGTATTTAAAAATTAAACTTGAGATTTATATAAATTGTCAATCAATTGTCTTGTTTCTTATCCCCTTGTGTAAACATTACACCAATTCAATGAGTTCATGCTCCTCAAGCAGTTTGATTATAAGCAGCAGCCTCTTCCAAAGGTCCTGTTTAGTTCATCTAATGCAAGCCAAAATGTGTTCTATAGCTGCAGGTGCCAAGCTACATTTTGGGCAAGTGAGGTAGATTTTGTTGTCATTTTCTATCTTCAATGGCTTGAGATGGCCTGTTCTAAATCTTGTTAGTGTTGTTTGATGCTGTCTGAGGTTCAGAGCTCCTCCTGGGTTCACTCCACAGCTGTACTTAGGTGGGATCCTTTAC
>CP092880.1:6491674-6506364 GCA_030710605.1 Cordylochernes scorpioides
GGTTGTATCCTTGCTGTTGTTGGTGGTAACATTGGTTGTTTCCTTGCTGTTGTTGGTGGTAACATTGATTGTATCCTTGCTGTTGTTGGTGGTAACTCTGGTTGTATCCTTGCTGCTGTTGTTGGTGGTAACTCTGGTTGTATCCTTGCTGTTGTTGGTGTTTGTGGTAACAGAGGTTGTATTCTTGCTGTTGTTGGTGTTGGTTACAACTGGTTGTGGTAACTCTGGTTGTATCCTTGCTGTTGTTGTTGGTGGTAACATTGATTGTATCCTTGATGTTGTTGGTGTTGGTTACAACTGGTTGTGGTCACTCTGGTTGTATCCTTGTTGTTGTTGTTGGTGGTAACATTGATTGTATCCTTGATGTTGTTGGTGTTGGTTACAACTGGTTGTGGTAACTCTGGTTGTATCCTTGCTGTTGTTGTTGGTGGTAACATTGATTGTATCCTTGATGTTGTTGGTGTTGGTTACAACTGGTTGTGGTCACTCTGGTTGTATCCTTGTTGTTGTTGTTGGTGGTAACATTGATTGTATCCTTGATGTTGTTGGTGTTGGTTACAACTGGTTGTGGTAACTCTGGTTGTATCCTTGTTGTTGTTGTTGGTGGTAACATTGATTGTATCCTTGATGTTGTTGGTGTTGGTTACAACTGGTTGTGGTAACTCTGGTTGTATCCTTGTTGTTGTTGTTGGTGGTAACATTGATTGTATCCTTGATGTTGTTGGTGTTGGTTACAACTGGTTGTGGTCACTCTGGTTGTATCCTTGCTGTTGTTGTTGGTGGTAACATTGATTGTATCCTTGATGTTGTTGGTGTTGGTTACAACTGGTTGTGGTAACTCTGGTTGTATCCTTGCTGTTGTTGTTGGTGGTAACATTGATTGTATCCTTGATGTTGTTGGTGTTGGTTACAACTGGTTGTGGTAACTCTGGTTGTATCCTTGTTGTTGTTGTTGGTGGTAACATTGATTGTATCCTTGATGTTGTTGGTGTTGGTTACAACTGGTTGTGGTAACTCTGGTTGTATCCTTGCTGTTGTTGTTGGTGGTAACATTGATTGTATCCTTGATGTTGTTGGTGTTGGTTACAACTGGTTGTGGTAACTCTGGTTGTATCCTTGTTGTTGTTGTTGGTGGTAACATTGATTGTATCCTTGATGTTGTTGGTGTTGGTTACAACTGGTTGTGGTCACTCTGGTTGTATCCTTGCTGTTGTTGTTGGTGGTAACATTGATTGTATCCTTGATGTTGTTGGTGTTGGTTACAACTGGTTGTGGTAACTCTGGTTGTATCCTTGTTGTTGTTGTTGGTGGTAACATTGATTGTATCCTTGATGTTGTTGGTGTTGGTTACAACTGGTTGTGGTAACTCTGGTTGTATCCTTGCTGTTGTTGTTGGTGGTAACATTGATTGTATCCTTGATGTTGTTGGTGTTGGTTACAACTGGTTGTGGTAACTCTGGTTGTATCCTTGTTGTTGTTGTTGGTGGTAACATTGATTGTATCCTTGATGTTGTTGGTGTTGGTTACAACTGGTTGTGGTAACTCTGGTTGTATCCTTGTTGTTGTTGTTGGTGGTAACATTGATTGTATCCTTGATGTTGTTGGTGTTGGTTACAACTGGTTGTGGTAACTCTGGTTGTATCCTTGCTGTTGTTGTTGGTGGTAACATTGATTGTATCCTTGATGTTGTTGGTGTTGGTTACAACTGGTTGTGGTAACTCTGGTTGTATCCTTGTTGTTGTTGTTGGTGGTAACATTGATTGTATCCTTGATGTTGTTGGTGTTGGTTACAACTGGTTGTGGTCACTCTGGTTGTATCCTTGCTGTTGTTGTTGGTGGTAACATTGATTGTATCCTTGATGTTGTTGGTGTTGGTTACAACTGGTTGTGGTCACTCTGGTTGTATCCTTGCTGTTGTTGTTGGTGGTAACATTGATTGTATCCTTGATGTTGTTGGTGTTGGTTACAACTGGTTGTGGTCACTCTGGTTGTATCCTTGCTGTTGTTGTTGGTGGTAACATTGATTGTATCCTTGATGTTGTTGGTGTTGGTTACAACTGGTTGTGGTAACTCTGGTTGTATCCTTGTTGCTGTTGTTGGTGGTAACATTGATTGTATCCTTGATGTTGTTGGTGTTGGTTACAACTGGTTGTGGTCACTCTGGTTGTATCCTTGCTGTTGTTGTTGGTGGTAACATTGATTGTATCCTTGATGTTGTTGGTGTTGGTTACAACTGGTTGTGGTCACTCTGGTTGTATCCTTGCTGTTGTTGGTGGTAACTCTGGTTGTATCCTTGCTGTTGTTGTTGGTGGTAACATTGATTGTATCCTTGATGTTTCTGGTGTTGGTTACAACTGGTTGTGGTAACTCTGGTTGTATCCTTGCTGTTGTTGTTGGTGGTAACATTGATTGTATCCTTGATGTTGTTGGTGTTGGTTACAACTGGTTGTGGTAACTCTGGTTGTATCCTTGTTGCTGTTGTTGGTGGTAACATTGATTGTATCCTTGATGTTGTTGGTGTTGGTTACAACTGGTTGTGGTCACTCTGGTTGTATCCTTGCTGTTGTTGTTGGTGGTAACATTGATTGTATCCTTGATGTTGTTGGTGTTGGTTACAACTGGTTGTGGTCACTCTGGTTGTATCCTTGCTGTTGTTGGTGGTAACTCTGGTTGTATCCTTGTTGGTGGTAACATTGATTGTATCCTTGATGTTGCTGGTGTTGGTTACAACTGGTTGTGGTAACTCTGGTTGTATCCTTGCTGTTGTTGTTGGTGGTAACTCTGGTTGTATCCTTGCTGTTGTTGTTGGTGGTAACATTGATTGTATCCTTGATGTTGCTGGTGTTGGTTACAACTGGTTGTGGTAACTCTGGTTGTATCCTTGCTGTTGTTGTTGGTGGTAACATTGGTTGTATCCTTGATGTTGTTGGTGATGGTTACAACTGGTTGTGGTAACTCTGGTTGTATCCTTGCTGTTGTTGTTGGTGGTAACTCTGGTTGTATCCTTGCTGTTGTTGTTGGTGGTAACATTGATTGTATCCTTGATGTTGCTGGTGTTGGTTACAACTGGTTGTGGTAACTCTGGTTGTATCCTTGCTGTTGTTGTTGGTGGTAACATTGATTGTATCCTTGATGTTGCTGGTGTTGGTTACAACTGGTTGTGGTAACTCTGGTTGTATCCTTGCTGTTGTTGTTGGTGGTAACATTAGTTGTATCCTTGATGTTGTTGGTGATGGTTACAACTGGTTGTGGTAACTCTGGTTGTATCCTTGCTGTTGCTGGTGGTGGTAACATTGAGTGTATCCTTGATGTTGCTGGTGTTGGTTACAACTGGTTGTGGTCACTCTGGTTGTATCCTTGCTGTTGTTGTTGGTGGTAACTCTGGTTGTATCCTTGCTGTTGTTGGTGGTAACTCTGGTTGTATCCTTGCTGTTGTTGGTGGTAACATTGGTTGTATCCTTGCTGTTGCTGGTGGTGGTAACATTGATTGTATCCTTGCTGTTGTTGATGTTGGTTACAACTGGTTGTGGTAACTCTGGTTGTATCCTTGCTGTTGTTGGTGGTAACTCTGGTTGTATCCTTGATCTTGTTGTTGGTGGTAACTTTGATTGTATCCTTGATGTTGCTGGTGTTGGATACAACTGGTTGTGGTAACTCTGGTTGTATCCTTGCTGTTGTTGGTGGTAACTCTGGTTGTATCCTTGCTGTTGTTGTTGGTGGTAACATTGATTGTATCCTTGATGTTGCTGGTGTTGGTTACAACTGGTTGTGGTAACTCTGGTTGTATCCTTGCTGTTGTTGGTGGTAACTCTGGTTGTATCCTTGATGTTGTTGTTGGTGGTAACATTGAGTGTATCCTTGAAGTTTCTGGTGTTGGTTACAACTGGTTGTGGTAACTCTGGTTGTATCCTTGCTGTTGTTGTTGTTGGTGGTAACTCTGGTTGTATCCTTGCTGCTGTTGTTGTTGGTGGTAACTCTGGTTGTATCCTTGCTGTTGTTGGTGGTAACTCTGGTTGTATCCTTGCGGTTGTTGGTGGTAACTCTGGTTGTATCCTTGCTGTTGTTGGTGGTAACTCTGGTTGTATCCTTGCTATTGTTGGTGGTAACTCTGGTTGTATCCTTGCTGTTGTTGGTGGTAACTCTGGTTGTATCCTTGCTGTTGTTGTTGGTGGTAACATTGATTGTATCCTTGCTGTTGTTGGTGGTAACTCTGGTTGTATCCTTGCTGTTGGTGGTAACTCTGGTTGTATCCTTGCTGTTGTTGTTGGTGGTAACTCTGGTTGTATCCTTGCTGTTGTTGGTGGTAACTCTGGTTGTATCCTTGCTGTTGTTGGTGGTAACTCTGGTTGTATCCTTGCTGTTGTTGTTGGTGGTAACATTGATTGTATCCTTGCTGTTGTTGGTGGTAACTCTGGTTGTATCCTTGCTGTTGCTGGTGGTAACTCTGGTTGTATCCTTGCTGTTGTTGTTGGTGGTAACATTGATTGTATCCTTGCTGTTGTTGGTGGTAACTCTGGTTGTATCCTTGCTGTTGTTGGTGGTAACTCTGGTTGTATCCTTGCTGTTGTTGTTGGTGGTAACATTGATTGTATCCTTGCTGTTGTTGGTGGTAACTCTGGTTGTATCCTTGCTGTTGTTGGTGGTAACTCTGGTTGTATCCTTGATGTTGTTGTTGGTGGTAACATTGAGTGTATCCTTGATGTTGCTGGTGTTGGTTACAACTGGTTGTGGTAACTCTGGTTGTATCCTTGCTGTTGTTGTTGGTAACTCTGGTTGTATCCTTGCTATTGTTGGTGGTAACTCTGGTTGTATCCTTGCTGTTGTTGTTGGTGGTAACTCTGGTTGTTACCTTGAGTTGTTGTTGGTGGTAACTCTGGTTGTATCCTTGCTGTTGTTGGTGGTAACTCTGGTTGTATCCTTGCTATTGTTGGTGGTAACTCTGGTTGTATCCTTGCTGTTGTTGTTGGTGGTAACATTGAGTGTATCCTTGAAGTTTCTGGTGTTGGTTACAACTGGTTGTGGTAACTCTGGTTGTATCCTTGCTGTTGCTGGTGGTGGTAACATTGATTGTATCCTTGCTGTTGCTGGTGGTGGTAACATTGATTGTATCCTTGATGTTGCTGGTGTTGGTTACAACTGGTTGTGGTAACTCTGGTTGTATCCTTGCTGTTGTTGTTGGTGGTAACATTGATTGTATCCTTGCTGTTGTTGGTGGTAACTCTGGTTGTATCCTTGCTGTTGTTGTTGGTGGTAACATTGATTGTATCCTTGATGTTGCTGGTGTTGGTTACAACTGGTTGTGGTAACTCTGGTTGTATCCTTGCTGTTGTTGGTGGTAACTCTGGTTGTATCCTTGCTGTTGTTGGTGGTAACTCTGGTTGTATCCTTGCTGTTGTTGTTGGTGGTAACATTGATTGTATCCTTGCTGTTGCTGGTGTTGGTTACAACTGGTTGTGGTAACTCTGGTTGTATCCTTGCTGTTGTTGGTGGTAACTATGGTTGTATCCTTGCTGTTGTTGGTGGTAACTCTGGTTGTATCCTTGATGTTGTTGTTGGTGGTAACATTGAGTGTATCCTTGATGTTGCTGGTGTTGGTTACAACTGGTTGTGGTAACTCTGGTTGTATCCTTGCTGTTGTTGGTGGTGGTAACTCTGGTTGTATCCTTGCTGTTGTTGTTGGTGGTAACTCTGGTTGTATCCTTGCTGTTGTTGTTGGTAACTCTGGTTGTATCCTTGCTATTGTTGGTGGTAACTCTGGTTGTATCCTTGCTGTTGTTGTTGGTGGTAACTCTGGTTGTACCCTTGCTGTTGTTGTTGGTGGTAACTCTGGTTGTATCCTTGCTGTTGTTGGTGGTAACTCTGGTTGTATCCTTGCTGTTGTTGTTGGTGGTAACATTGAGTGTATCCTTGAAGTTTCTGGTGTTGGTTACAACTGGTTGTGGTAACTCTGGTTGTATCCTTGCTGTTGTTGGTGGTAACTCTGGTTGTATCCTTGCTGTTGTTGTTGGTGGTAACATTGATTGTATCCTTGATGTTGCTGGTGTTGGTTACAACTGGTTGTGGTAACTCTGGTTGTATCCTTGCTGTTGTTGGTGGTAACTCTGGTTGTATCCTTGCTGTTGTTGTTGGTGGTAACATTGATTGTATCCTTGATGTTGCTGGTGTTGGTTAAACTGGTTGTGGTAACTCTGGTTGTATCCTTGCTGTTGTTGTTGGTGGTAACTCTGGTTGTATCCTTGCTGTTGTTGGTGGTAACTCTGGTTGTATCCTTGCTGTTGTTGTTGGTGGTAACATTGATTGTATCCTTGATGTTGCTGGTGTTGGTTACAACTGGTTGTGGTAACTCTGGTTGTATCCTTGCTGTTGTTGTTGGTGGTAACTCTGGTTGTATCCTTGCTATTGTTGGTGGTAACTCTGGTTGTATCCTTGCTGTTGTTGGTGGTAACATTGATTGTATCCTTGCTGTTGTTGGTGGTAACTCTGGTTGTATCCTTGCTGTTGTTGGTGGTAACTCTGGTTGTATCCTTGCTGTTGTTGTTGGTGGTAACTCTGGTTGTATCCTTGCTGTTGTTGTTGGTGGTAACTCTGGTTGTATCCTTGCTGTTGTTGTTGGTGGTAACTCTGGTTGTATCCTTGCTGTTGTTGTTGGTGGTAACTCTGGTTGTATCCTTGCTGTTGTTGGTGGTAACTCTGGTTGTATCCTTGCTATTGTTGGTGGTAACTCTGGTTGTATCCTTGCTGTTGTTGTTGGTGGTAACATTGAGTGTATCCTTGAAGTTTCTGGTGTTGGTTACAACTGGTTGTGGTAACTCTGGTTGTATCCTTGCTGTTGCTGGTGGTGGTAACATTGATTGTATCCTTGATGTTGCTGGTGTTGGTTACAACTGGTTGTGGTAAATCTGGTTGTATCCTTGCTGTTGTTGGTGGTAACTCTGGTTGTATCCTTGCTGTTGTTGTTGGTGGTAACATTGATTGTATCCTTGCTGTTGTTGGTGGTAACTCTGGTTGTATCCTTGCTGTTGTTGGTGGTAACTCTGGTTGTATCCTTGATGTTGTTGTTGGTGGTAACATTGAGTGTATCCTTGAAGTTTCTGGTGTTGGTTACAACTGGTTGTGGTAACTCTGGTTGTATCCTTGCTGTTGCTGGTGGTGGTAACATTGATTGTATCCTTGATGTTGCTGGTGTTGGTTACAACTGGTTGTGGTAACTCTGGTTGTATCCTTGCTGTTGCTGGTGGTGGTAACATTGATTGTATCCTTGATGTTGCTGGTGTTGGTTACAACTGGTTGTGGTAACTCTGGTTGTATCCTTGCTGTTGCTGGTGGTGGTAACATTGATTGTATCCTTGATGTTGCTGGTGTTGGTTACAACTGGTTGTGGTAACTCTGGTTGTATCCTTGCTGTTGCTGGTGGTGGTAAAATTGAGTGTATCCTTGATGTTGCTGGTGTTGGTTACAACTGGTTGTGGTAACTCTGGTTGTATCCTTGCTGTTGCTGGTGGTGGTAACATTGATTGTATCCTTGATGTTGCTGGTGTTGGTTACAACTGGTTGTGGTAACTCTGGTTGTATCCTTGCTGTTGCTGATGGTGGTAACATTGAGTGTATCCTTGATGTTGCTGGTGTTGGTTACAACTGGTTGTGGTAACTCTGGTTGTATCCTTGCTGTTGTTGGTGGTAACTCTGGTTGTATCCTTGCTGTTGTTGTTGGTGGTAACATTGATTGTATCCTTGATGTTGCTGGTGTTGGTTACAACTGGTTGTGGTAACTCTGGTTGTATCCTTGCTGTTGTTGGTGGTAACTCTGGTTGTATCCTTGCTGTTGTTGTTGGTGGTAACATTGATTGTATCCTTGCTGTTGTTGGTGGTAACTCTGGTTGTATCCTTGCTGTTGTTGTTGGTGGTAACATTGATTGTATCCTTGATGTTGCTGGTGTTGGTTACAACTGGTTGTGGTAACTCTGGTTGTATCCTTGCTGTTGCTGGTGGTGGTAACATTGATTGTATCCTTGATGTTGCTGGTGTTGGTTACAACTGGTTGTGGTAACTCTGGTTGTATCCTTGCTGTTGTTGGTGGTAACTCTGGTTGTATCCTTGCTGTTGTTGTTGGTGGTAACATTGATTGTATCCTTGATGTTGTTGTTGTTGGTTACAACTGGTTGTGGTAACTCTGGTTGTATCCTTGCTGTTGTTGTTGGTGGTAACATAGATTGTATCCTTGATGTTTCTGGTGTTGGTTACAACTGGTTGTGGTAACTCTGGTTGTATCCTTGCTGTTGTTGGTGGTAACTCTGGTTGTATCCTTGCTGTTGTTGTTGGTGGTAACATTGATTGTATCCTTGATGTTGCTGGTGTTGGTTACAACTGGTTGTGGTAACTCTGGTTGTATCCTTGCTGTTGTTGGTGGTAACTCTGGTTGTATCCTTGCTGTTGTTGTTGGTGGTAACATTGATTGTATCCTTGATGTTGTTGTTGTTGGTTACAACTGGTTGTGGTAACTCTGGTTGTATCCTTGCTGTTGGTGGTAACATTGATTGTATCCTTGATGTTGTTGTTGTTGGTTACAACTGGTTGTGGTAACTCTGGTTGTATCCTTGCTGTTGGTGGTAACATTGATTGTATCCTTGATGTTGCTGGTGTTGGTTACAACTGGTTGTGGTAACTCTGGTTGTATCCTTGCTGTTGTTGTTGGTGGCAACATTGAGTGTATCCTTGATGTTGCTGGTGTTGGTTACAACTGGTTGTGGTAACTCTGGTTGTATCCTTGCTGTTGTTGTTGTTGGTTACAACTGGGTGTGGTAACTCTGGTTGTATCCTTGCTGTTGTTGTTGTTGGTTACAACTGGGTGTGGTAACTCTGGTTGTATCCTTGCTGTTATTGTTGGTGGTAACATTGATTGTATCGTTGATGTTGCTGGTGTTGGTTACAACTGGTTGTGGTAACTCTGGTTGTATCCTTGCTGTTGTTGTTGGTGGTAACTCTGGTTGTATCCTTGCTATTGTTGGTGGTAACTCTGGTTGTATCCTTGCTGTTGTTGGTGGTAACATTGATTGTATCCTTGCTGTTGTTGGTGGTAACTCTGGTTGTATCCTTGCTGTTGTTGGTGGTAACTCTGGTTGTATCCTTGCTGTTGTTGTTGGTGGTAACTCTGGTTGTATCCTTGCTGTTGTTGTTGGTGGTAACTCTGGTTGTATCCTTGCTGTTGTTGTTGGTGGTAACTCTGGTTGTATCCTTGCTGTTGTTGTTGGTGGTAACTCTGGTTGTATCCTTGCTGTTGTTGGTGGTAACTCTGGTTGTATCCTTGCTATTGTTGGTGGTAACTCTGGTTGTATCCTTGCTGTTGTTGTTGGTGGTAACATTGAGTGTATCCTTGAAGTTTCTGGTGTTGGTTACAACTGGTTGTGGTAACTCTGGTTGTATCCTTGCTGTTGCTGGTGGTGGTAACATTGATTGTATCCTTGATGTTGCTGGTGTTGGTTACAACTGGTTGTGGTAAATCTGGTTGTATCCTTGCTGTTGTTGGTGGTAACTCTGGTTGTATCCTTGCTGTTGTTGTTGGTGGTAACATTGATTGTATCCTTGCTGTTGTTGGTGGTAACTCTGGTTGTATCCTTGCTGTTGTTGGTGGTAACTCTGGTTGTATCCTCGATGTTGTTGTTGGTGGTAACATTGAGTGTATCCTTGAAGTTTCTGGTGTTGGTTACAACTGGTTGTGGTAACTCTGGTTGTATCCTTGCTGTTGCTGGTGGTGGTAACATTGATTGTATCCTTGATGTTGCTGGTGTTGGTTACAACTGGTTGTGGTAACTCTGGTTGTATCCTTTCTGTTGCTGGTGGTGGTAACATTGATTGTATCCTTGATGTTGCTGGTGTTGGTTACAACTGGTTGTGGTAACTCTGGTTGTATCCTTGCTGTTGCTGGTGGTGGTAACATTGATTGTATCCTTGATGTTGCTGGTGTTGGTTACAACTGGTTGTGGTAACTCTGGTTGTATCCTTGCTGTTGCTGGTGGTGGTAAAATTGAGTGTATCCTTGATGTTGCTGGTGTTGGTTACAACTGGTTGTGGTAACTCTGGTTGTATCCTTGCTGTTGCTGGTGGTGGTAACATTGATTGTATCCTTGATGTTGCTGGTGTTGGTTACAACTGGTTGTGGTAACTCTGGTTGTATCCTTGCTGTTGCTGATGGTGGTAACATTGAGTGTATCCTTGATGTTGCTGGTGTTGGTTACAACTGGTTGTGGTAACTCTGGTTGTATCCTTGCTGTTGTTGGTGGTAACTCTGGTTGTATCCTTGCTGTTGTTGTTGGTGGTAACATTGATTGTATCCTTGATGTTGCTGGTGTTGGTTACAACTGGTTGTGGTAACTCTGGTTGTATCCTTGCTGTTGTTGGTGGTAACTCTGGTTGTATCCTTGCTGTTGTTGTTGGTGGTAACATTGATTGTATCCTTGCTGTTGTTGGTGGTAACTCTGGTTGTATCCTTGCTGTTGTTGTTGGTGGTAACATTGATTGTATCCTTGATGTTGCTGGTGTTGGTTACAACTGGTTGTGGTAACTCTGGTTGTATCCTTGCTGTTGCTGGTGGTGGTAACATTGATTGTATCCTTGATGTTGCTGGTGTTGGTTACAACTGGTTGTGGTAACTCTGGTTGTATCCTTGCTGTTGTTGGTGGTAACTCTGGTTGTATCCTTGCTGTTGTTGTTGGTGGTAACATTGATTGTATCCTTGATGTTGCTGGTGTTGGTTACAACTGGTTGTGGTAACTCTGGTTGTATCCTTGCTGTTGTTGGTGGTAACTCTGGTTGTATCCTTGCTGTTGTTGTTGGTGGTAACATTGATTGTATCCTTGATGTTGTTGTTGTTGGTTACAACTGGTTGTGGTAACTCTGGTTGTATCCTTGCTGTTGGTGGTAACATAGATTGTATCCTTGATGTTGCTGGTGTTGGTTACAACTGGTTGTGGTAACTCTGGTTGTATCCTTGCTGTTGTTGGTGGTAACTCTGGTTGTATCCTTGCTGTTGTTGTTGGTGGTAACATTGATTGTATCCTTGCTGTTGTTGGTGGTAACTCTGGTTGTATCCTTGCTGTTGTTGTTGGTGGTAACATTGATTGTATCCTTGATGTTGCTGGTGTTGGTTACAACTGGTTGTGGTAACTCTGGTTGTATCCTTGCTGTTGCTGGTGGTGGTAACATTGATTGTATCCTTGATGTTGCTGGTGTTGGTTACAACTGGTTGTGGTAACTCTGGTTGTATCCTTGCTGTTGTTGGTGGTAACTCTGGTTGTATCCTTGCTGTTGTTGTTGGTGGTAACATTGATTGTATCCTTGATGTTGTTGTTGTTGGTTACAACTGGTTGTGGTAACTCTGGTTGTATCCTTGCTGTTGTTGTTGGTGGTAACATAGATTGTATCCTTGATGTTTCTGGTGTTGGTTACAACTGGTTGTGGTAACTCTGGTTGTATCCTTGCTGTTGTTGGTGGTAACTCTGGTTGTATCCTTGCTGTTGTTGTTGGTGGTAACATTGATTGTATCCTTGATGTTGCTGGTGTTGGTTACAACTGGTTGTGGTAACTCTGGTTGTATCCTTGCTGTTGTTGGTGGTAACTCTGGTTGTATCCTTGCTGTTGTTGTTGGTGGTAACATTGATTGTATCCTTGATGTTGTTGTTGTTGGTTACAACTGGTTGTGGTAACTCTGGTTGTATCCTTGCTGTTGGTGGTAACATTGATTGTATCCTTGATGTTGCTGGTGTTGGTTACAACTGGTTGTGGTAACTCTGGTTGTATCCTTGCTGTTGTTGTTGGTGGTAACATTGAGTGTATCCTTGATGTTGCTGGTGTTGGTTACAACTGGTTGTGGTAACTCTGGTTGTATCCTTGCTGTTGTTGTTGTTGGTTACAACTGGGTGTGGTAACTCTGGTTGTATCCTTGCTGTTGTTGTTGTTGGTTACAACTGGGTGTGGTAACTCTGGTTGTATCCTTGCTGTTATTGTTGGTGGTAACAACGGTTTTATCCTTGCTGTTGCTGCTGGTTACCACTAGTTGTGGTGTGGGCACACAGCTGTACCCGCAATGTTAGACTTAATCAGCATTGCATGTATCCTCTTTGTGTCGTTCGAAATCATTGTTATGATTATTTTCAACTCAACCGCAGTGTAAAGATTTATGATCACTAGTTGTACCCTCGCAATCATTGGTACAGGTAGATAAAACTGATTTCCTATGATAGCGTCAGATATTTTAAACTTTAAATCATTCCAGAAATTTAATGAAAGTATATTATACAAGTATATATACGTATATAAGTATATACGTATAAGTATATAAGTATATATAATGGTTATAATATACCATTATAAGTACACCTATTCCCCGATTTACACGGTACTTGTTTTACACGTTTTCGCTTTTACACGGTTTTCCAAATAAGTTTTTTTTTTATGTTTTTATCGCACTATACTAAATGCTACTGTGATTGAACACATGCGCTGTGTACACATCTCACGAGGAATCCCGAGCTTAAGTGCTGACTACATATTTTAACCTGCCAATGCATTTTATTTTTATTTCTGTGTACACCTATCCCCCGATTTACACGTTTTTCTAAGGAACGTATCTACAGTGTAAATCGGGGGATAGGTGTATATATAAGTATATATACTTGTATATATACATTAGAAGTTAAATTCATTAAATTAGAAATCTGAGGAACTCTAAACTAAAGCTGAATTGTTCCCTCTGAGGTCTTGACGTCCGTGTTTTAAGGAAGGGTACCAAAGTGATGACATGCCAACATTTGCATCGTATAGATTTACAGCCTACCTGATGGGGGGGTTAGTTTATGTCGATCTGGTCGTTAGATTCTTCATATAAATAAACAAAAAAAAAAAAAAACAGCTTCCGAGGATGAGCTTCTTGTTTTATTTCACATTCATCTCAAGGTTTTCGGTATCACAAATCCTTCAACAGGAATAGAAGGTTCCTATACTCCAGTAGAAAGGTTTGTGATACCTGGAAGCTTGAGATGAATATAAATTTAAATATAAAACTCACATCTTCGGAAGTAGTTTTGTTTATTATTTATGTTTTTTTTTATTATCTAACAAGGAGCAATATTAAAGTATTTGCGTCTATTACAGAGAAAACAAAAGAAAAAATTGGATGGAACTGTATAGGAATGCTGTTTGGAAAAAAATTATATAGTTTATATGTAATTTATCACACAATATAATGCGGCTTATGAATGTAGAATGACATTTGAAAATTATCCCGCATGTGTTTCTTTTGAACGAAAAATCGATATTTATTTTAAGAATAAATAACGGTTATATCTAACCTTAGGGATGAAGTATGAAAGAATGAATTGTGAAGGGTAATGATAAACGGAAAAATAAATCCCTGGACACTTTATTTTTCCATTTATCATTACTCTTCACAATTCATTCTTTCATACTTCATCCCTAAGGTTAGAAATAATCGTTATTTCTTCTTAAAATAAATTTCGATTTTTCGTTCAAAAGAAACACATTCGGTGTAATTTTCAAATGTCGTTCTACAATAGTTTATATGTATTGCAGGACATACCTTGGACAGATCATAGGACAAATGCGTCAATACTACCACAACTATCTATTTCGGAAGATGACCGACTTCTGTACAACGAAATTGTTTGAGATTCTTCTGTCATATCGCGTGACACAGGGGAATGGAGTACATCATATTGACTGGAAAGATGTCTGGGCGACGTATACCTGGACGTCCGCCGTAACGCTTCGTGGACCAATTAAAGGAACTCACTGGTTTAACGGTCACCTAGATGGTACAACGAGCTCAAGACAAAGATGGCTAAGGTCTTATCGTGTTTGGGATGTAATACGTACAGTGAGCAAAAACGTTCGATCGCGAAAAAAATGATTATAATAATGTATTGGAGAGAATTTTAATTTTCCGAATATACACACATACAAAAGCCTTTATTAGGGACTTGCCCCATTCAGATTCTCCCAATTGGGTAAGGTAATAATCATCTTGTGTTATTTACATAGAAATTGAACTGGCTTTACTCTTCATCTCAAAGTCATTCACTTGTTGACTGGTCCTTACATAATGATGATCGAAAATTTTTATAGTAAGCTATTGCCTTAGATTTGTTTGCTGATATGACGAATCCTGTATGGGACTTTGATTCCACTAAAAGGCTTGTTATTGCTGTTGTATATAGTCACAGTGTAGAAAATACTATAATATACCTACTACTTATAGGTTTCTCTCTGTATTCTTAGTTCTCTTCTCTTACTCTGTAAACTGGCGAATCCTATATAGGACGAGAGGTCCTCAATAAAGGCTTTTGTTGTTGTTGTTGTTGATTTGTTTGCTGATATTTTTGAAAGCAATACGTAGGGTGAAATATTGGTATATTTAATTTGTTGATATAGGGCCTTCCTTATGCATCAAGGGCTGTACAATTAAGCAGGTAAAATTTTTTCGAATAGATTCTGTATAAAATATTTTTCTGATGGTTGGTAAGTTTTGTTTCGCTGTGTGGGAGTACACATTCCGTCTCTGACAGGAGGAGTTATAGAGTGAGATTAATAGGAAGATAAAAGGCGTGTGTTACAATGGAATGGTATGTGGCCTGAACTATTGAAACTGTTCATTGAATAGTCGGTTTGATTGATTGAAC